>JADGJL010000148.1:19444-37234 GCA_027600665.1 Irineochytrium annulatum | reverse complement strand
GCGGGGGGGGCGGGTGGTTCAGGGCGAGGAATCACGTCTTGGGGGATTCCACTTCGGACCTCTCCGCGTCAACCACCAGCGTTGCCGGGGCTTCTCTCGCGGGCTTCGCGCATAGGAAGATCGAGTTAGATAGGAGGCTCGTTATTGACCTGGATCCTCAGAGGAGGAGTTCGAGGAAGGAGATGGCGATTCTTCATTACGACAGCATTCATAACCCCAAAAACAGGTACCGTAATTTTGCGACGATGCCTCCCGTGTCCTTACCGCAATCTTCATTCTAGCTACCACTTCCAGCTTCACTGGCTTGTCTGCACCCCCAGGTTGATAGAGGATCTCTTGTCAAGCTGGTCTAGAAGCGCCGAAAAGTGCGGATTCAAGCTCGTCGAAGCCCCGGTCGAGCAGGCCCAGCCATTTTCGAACGATAATCCTTTCCAGAGTGTCATCACTATCCCGCTTGCATGCCCGCCGCCGATTGTAACCACGGCAACGACTTGCACAACTACCGCCCCAACAACTGCCCCATCTGCTGCATCTTCGACCTTGAATCTCCACCCGACAGGGCTCCGCTCCTCCACTTCGACGTCGAACTCGGCCGCACCACCGCCGGAACTCCCTGATCAGTATTACGAGATAGAGCTCCTGAAACGGTTTGGCTTCGTCGAAGACGTCGAGGCCGACGCCATGTTCCCACCTAGTTCAACAACATCCTCCTTCCGGCGGGCGCCCTACATCCGAACGCAGTACGTCCACCGGTCGGGCACGGCGTTTGTTCAGATCCTCGAGGCCGGGAAAGGGTTTTTCTGGGTCAACAACAGGCTTCACCTGACTGCCTCCAGCGGTCTAAGGGGCGGTGTGGCCGGGGCCGGCGGCGGTGGGGGCAATAATAACGCCACCGGCGGCGTCACTAGCACCGTCGGCGGGGTTGGGGCGGGGTCCAGTGCGGTTCACCTCGCCGCGAATGGATCCGGGCCTGCTGGCTCGCCCGCGGCCGCGTCCCCGTCGCTGGGCGCGGGGGATAAGGCGGCCTCCTCGCAGATGAACCCGGACGCGATCCGGGTGCCCTTCGTCGCGACGTGCTCCGATGCGGAGGCGCTAGAGCAGCTTTGGTGGGAGTTGCAGCAGGGCAGGACGTCCGTCACGGCCATGGCCGTCAATGTGATACCTGGTGGTGGCGGCGGCGGCGGTGCGGGGACAGCGGCGCTTAATGGCGGCGCCCAACCGACGTCCGTTATCGGGTCGTCGTGGGATAGTAGGGAGTCGCTCCTGAGTGGCAATACGACGTTCACCACCGTCTCGTCGGCGCCTGTGCTAAAACCCGCGACGGTGGAGGATTTGGAAGGCTCGTCGCTGGGAGGAGCTGGAGGAATGTCGGAAGTGACGAGCGATTTGCTGAGCACGCGGTTGTTGTAACTGTTTATTTAATCCAAGGGGCTCTTTACTATTGCATTGTATTTATGAATCAAATGGATGGAACGTGTGAGAGGGAGTATGTTTAAAGTTGTCCAGTATTGCAACAAACGAAATCGTTTCTGACTGAACGCACCAGGTTGTTACGCTTGCCAGTGGGCTCCCCATAAAATTAGCTCTGCTTCAGTCAGTACATACTCTAAATGTTCTCTCCCACCGCACCTTGTGATGAGTAGGAGAGGTGGACGAACTCGGAATCTTAAAGGACATTGGCCGGCCTCAGGCGAACCCTCCAGTGCAACCAGCCGCCCGAGGTGGCGACGCACAGATGTGGAAGTGCGACCGCGGAGGACCGCTTACAAAACAACAGCGATGTGTCATGGAACGAACTTACTCAGATTACATACGACATACGGAAGAAAACCGGAAAACCACTCAACTAGCCATACCAAGCAGTAAAGCGAAATATTATCCTCAGGCGTGAACGACGAACATGAATGAACAGACAAAGTATTAATCGCCCCATATTCACCGTTACATTGGCGCGGCAAACCGATAGGGGTCTCGTGATCCGGTTCGTGTTCGTCGTCGATGGTGAAGGCACATTCCAGCGTCATGTAAAACGTAACGTCGAAAGTTATACACATTTCAGGGTGGAGCCGTGGACACTAGGGCAACGAATTCCATTCCGCAGGCCGCATTCCAGATTGCAAGCCAGTTAAATCAATTGTAGGAGTATCCAAATCCACGTTCTATGATGGACATCTGGTCCGGTCCAAGTGTGAGCTCATGTTCAGTTGAATGAGTCCGTGTTGCTTGGACTGGCTTCTGGTCAGGAGTGGCAAGCCTTTTCCGTTATAATGGTACAGCCAATGTTTGACAGGAAGTTACATGTCAAAGTCATCAGCGAACGATGCCGCTGCGAGGCCGGCCGTCGGGACGCCAGAATGGATCAAGCAGCGCAGAGACGTAAGGCAGTAAACTGTCGCCCTTGTCGAGCTTGGATATTAGAACCACAAGGAAGTTGAGCGGCGGCGGCGAGAGGCAATAAATGATAGCATCAACGACTTGGCGAGGATAATTCCAAACAGCACTGGCGCCAAGAAGGACAACAACAAAGGCAGAATCATCAAAGCAGGTTCAAATGATTAGATTTTTACATTTTGTAACCGATCGAACAAACAGCGATCACTTACATTAATGAGTTAAAGCAGAAGAGCGCAGATACCCAGGAGAAATGGACCGTGGATAAATTGCTGTGGGAGCAATCTTTTCAGCAGCTAAGTGCTGAGAACAAAAAGTTGAAGGACGAGCTGGAGGAAATCAAGAAGTCAACACCAGGCAATACATCATGACAATTTGTAGATCCGCGTGCTCATGCGTCGCAAAAAACTCCCCTTCTGGTGCCAGGAGGCTTGTGACGTCCGATCTCGCTGGGGCAGCTCGTGCAGGGATGCAGCATTGATGCACGTCCTAGCCTTCTACCCTACGTTATAAGCCGCTCGTCATTACACCCTCATAGCATAACGCGACCTTTTCCAATGTAAAAACGGGTTGCGTCTGCGGGCCTCCAAAAGGTGCTGGTGCAGCCCAGAGGGTGGCGGATGCTGTGTGCACTGTTTGATCTGCTGCCAGCCAGCTGCATTCTTGATAGGGGTGCAGCATAATGTACGGCCACAAAAGCCCCAAGCGCCAATGCCGGTTCTAGGTGCATCCGTTTTTAAGTTAACAAAACCCGCGGTCCCCTATTGCTCCGTGGTCCCTCGCTATATTTTGGCCGCATCCTGCCCAAGCCCGTCTGTGGTACGGTCCATTAACTGCCCAGCCGACTGTCCGGTCCCCAATACTTGACGCAGAGCGTGTCCGACGGTAGCGGGTCGACGGTTCATCCTCAAGCTTATCGCCTCCCAAATATGGGCGATGTTCATCCGTTGACATGGTGTCCTAGTCTTTGCAGCTATCCATACGCTAGAGGCCTTAAGATTGCTATTAGCGGGCTATCCAAGCCCTTTCGTCCTTGGCGACTTTCGCCCGTCGTCCTCTTCCACATCGGCAACGCAGTCGTTAAAATTAATCCTCTCGCAAAAATGCTTCCAGTTCCACACTGGGCCCTTGAGTCACGACTTGAGAATATTACGCGACTGTCGTGCTGGTCGGACGCTCGAAAGCAGTCACGGTCGCGATCATGACTCCAACAGCATATGCGGATGCGGCCGGGTCTTAGCAGCTGTCGTAAAAGCACCTTCAACAACCGCTGCCGCTCTACCCTCTCCCGGTTATCTGCGCCGAAAGCACCTTGAGAATGAGGGGGAGGCCGTGACCCGTCGTCCCAACTACAGTGTGTGTCGACGGTGGCACAGCGTTCGACTTTAAACCTCGCAAAAGCTCAACCTTCTTCATCCGTCCTGACCACGTGTCCTCCTACTCGACCCCAAAGCGCCCCAGCTCATGCCACGCCACGCTCCTTACCCGCACCAGGCCAACGTAGGCTTCTTGAAGACACCCCATGACACCGGCCACCAGGTCGTTGCACGGATGCCGTCACGGATGCCGTTTGTCGCCACGAAAGCCGAGGGAAGCGGCCAGCAGGCAATGCTTAGCCCCAGCACCTCGACATCGTCCGAGGCAGGCCGAAGGGAGGGTCTCGAGGATTGGTATGAAGAGGGCCACTGGAGGCGCTGGGGACAGCAGGGACATCTGAAAAATTCAATCCCCGCTTTAAGATAAAATGGAGGCAAATCAAGGACGAATTTGATAACCTCAGTTGTAAATCCCACATGCTTCGTCATACAGGTCGTGGCAATCTTCATCTCTCCCACAGCGAACTCCGTGCGCGCGACGATGAACCTCCTGGGCTCGCGCTCGAACGTCGACCTGCCGGACTCGCCGGACGACGCGCTGTTCACGGACAACAGACGACGGATATACGTGAACCTCTGCCCACAGGAGCTATGCGACCGGGACAGGGCCACGACGCCGGTCCTCAACAGAACCACGATCACTGGTGCTCCAGCAAGCGTGGGCGCCAGTTATCCGTCCAACATGATCCGGACGAGCAAATACACCATTATTTCTTTTCTTCCGAAGAGTAAGTTTCTTTTTCGCTTCGTTTCCACCTTGGCGCGTCAGTAACAAATACACAGATCTCTTCGAACAGTTTCGGTCAATTGCAAACTTCTACTTCACGAGTCTTGTCGTCCTTCAAGCATTTCCACCGTTTACGCAAGTGTCCATCGCTTTAACGGCGGCACCCGTGGTTCTGATTGTAGGAGTAACGGCCATAAAGGTATAATAGACGTGCTGACATGATCGTTGATTTGAATAGGACGCTTTTGAAGACGTGAAGCGGCATAAGTCGGATGCGAGCGTCAATAAGGCGAAAACTTACCTGCTGTTTCCGTGGCAAAACTTAAATTTTGGAACGTTCGCGCCTGGCGGTGGTGTGACTGGCGCCGATATTGTCCCGCCGACAGGCAATCACTCGGGACGTAACTCTAAACACCGGAAGAAAACTTCGTTTTTGAACGTCTTTGCTGCAACGAAGCCGGATGCCAGGTATCCCGAGTACTTAGACCAAGGGGGAGATTCGGAGCAGAAAGTTGATCCTGAAGCGTCAACATCACCATCGACCGACTGTCGATGGAAACTCAGTCAATGGGAAGATGTTAGAGGTATCGTAACCGATGACATCAACTGTCGCTAACATTCGCGATCAGTTGGAGATTTTGTTTTTCTTCGAAACAATGATCCAATACCGGCCGACATAGCAATCATTTCGACCAGCGAGCCTGACTGTGTCTGTTACGTCGAAACGAAGAATTTAGACGGAGAAACTAATCTGAAGATCAAGAGAGGAATTTCTAAATTATGCCACGTACAACAGCCACGGGACTGCGTAAAGTTGAAAGCGTTCGTTGATGCTGAGCCTGCAAATGCAAACCTCTACTCGTTCAGTGGCTGCTTAACTTACTGCTCGGGAAATGATGCAAGAAGTAGTCGCGAAGACGATGCCATCCCCATCAGCTCGAATGGAATATTGCTTCGAGGTTGCGTGCTACGAAACACGGGCTGGGTCATTGGCATCGTGCTTTTCACCGGAAAAGAGACGAAAATCATGATGAACTCCGGGAACACCCCCAGCAAGCGATCGAAAATCGACCGGCAACTAAACCCTTTGATATTGCTTAACTTCCTGCTTCTGACGGGGATGTGCCTTATCTGCTCACTCATCTCGGCACTATATGCAGGCACGTTCCTCTGGGAGAAGTCTCCGTTCTCGTACGATGGCTCCTCCGACGCGTACTATCCGAGCTACGCTGCCTTCGTAACGTTCTTCTCCTGCATGATCATCTTCCAAAACATAATTCCTATCGCTCTGTACATCAGTGTTGATATTTCGAAGACCGTCCAATCTCTCTTCATAAGTATGGATGTGGATATGCACGATGTCGATTTGGACAAGTATGCGGCTCCGCAGGCGTGGAATCTTTGTGACGACTTAGGTTGGTGTCATTGACGAACTATAAATCTGACAGCTTTGTGTAGGTCAAATCGAATACATTTTTTCCGACAAAACCGGGACTTTAACATGCAATACTATGGAGTTTCGAAAATGCTCTATAAACGGAGTGATGTATGGAAGTACATTTGTGACGGAGGCTTCGCAAGGCGAGGCTCAACGGAAGGGAAGTAAGCTAGACGTGGCGGAGATCGAAAAGCAACGATTAGACATGGAGGCGCGCATGCTAGAGAACATGAAGAAGATCTTCGATACTCGATTCGTCAGCAAGAAGCTTTCTTTCGTTGACCCGCAGCTTCACGTGGATCTGCTCGAGGACAACCTGCAGTCTCGATCTATTCGCTACTTCTTCACTCTTCTCTCGATATGTCATACGGTACTCGCTGAAAAGCCCGCGGAGGGCGACGACGTCAATGTTATCGACTACAAAGCTCAATCGCCCGACGAGGCTGCGCTCGTTGCCGCCGCACGCGACGTGGGGTTCACGTTCTTGAAACGGACCGACAATACTGTTTTAATCAGCATTCTTGGAGAAGAACGGTCATACACCATTCTGAACGTGCTCGAGTTCAACTCCGACCGAAAGCGCATGTCTGTCGTGATACGACTGCCTGAAGGAATCAACATTCTTCTTGTAAAGGGTGCCGATTCCGTCATCTTCGAACGCCTAAGCTCATCCTATGACGCGCAGTTCATTGATGCCACTCACCGTCATCTCGAAACGTTTGCTAATGAGGGTCTGAGGACGTTATGCCTTGCGTACAAGGTGATTGAGCACGACGAGTACGAGGCCTGGAACGAAAAGTATAAAGTGGCACAGAACTCCATATACGATCGAGAGAAGATGGTCGACAAAGTTGCGGAGCTCATCGAGCATGATCTGACCCTGATGGGAGCCACTGCGATTGAAGACAAGCTTCAGGATGGAGTGCCTAAGACCATCGAGACCCTCGCAAAGTCCGGAATCAAAATATGGGTACTAACCGGCGATAAGATGGAGACAGCGATCAACATCGGGTTTGCGGCGAACCTTTTAAAGAAGGACATGCTTCTTATTGTGATCCGGTCGACTTCTCACCACGAGACGTACGAGCAGTTGATTGAAGCTCTTGAGAGGTTTTGGACTCACGACGGCGTGATAAAGCAAGGGAACAGCCATGCCTTGGTGATTGACGGCATTAGTCTGAAGTTCGCGTTACAACCGGAGTGCCGGCCGCTGTTACTGGAGCTGGGTTGCAGATGCCGCGCAGTCGTTTGCTGTCGCGTCAGCCCGAAGCAAAAGGCGAGAGTTGTGTCGCTTGTCAGGAAGGGGCTGGTGGGAATTACTTCATTTTTTTTGATTGCTTCCATCGCTTTATATTCGTCTGCATGATCTAAATCAGTCTCGTTCAGGGTGCGATGTGCTTGGCAATTGGAGACGGTGCGAATGATGTCAGCATGATTCAAGAAGCCGACGTAGGAATTGGAATTATTGGTAAAGAGGGGCTGCAAGCCGTTATGGCGAGCGATTATGCCATTGGACAGTTCCGGTTCTTAGGAAAATTGCTGCTTGTTCACGGACGCTGGGGTTACATGCGAACGGCGGAATTAATCTTGAACTACTTCTACAAAAACATCCTTTGGCTATTTGTGTTGTTCTGGTATCAGTTTGATTGCGGGTATGTCCATCTGTCTTCTCCGTCAACGTGACGTTAACGTTGTCGACAGATTCTCCGCCGAGATTATAACTGACTTCACCTACGGGATGTTTTTCAACACCCTATTCACACTGTTGCCGACAATCATAGAAGGCATATTCGACCAGGATATTAACGATCGTATCAGCATGCGAGTGCCTCAACTTTACATGAAGGGCATCAAGCAGACATTATTTACAATGGAGAGATTTTGGATTTACACCGCGGAAGCCCTGTACCAGTCGCTAGTGATCTACTACTTCTCCTGCCTATCAACTAGCGGTGGCGCCGAAGATCGCTTAGGCTTTCACTACGACAAAGACGAGCTGGGTACGACGATTGCGTTCGCCACCATCATCATTGTGAACTTCTACAACGGTGTGAATACTTCCTACTGGCCATGGATGACCTTCGCGGGGATCGCGGCTAGTCTCGGCATCTGGGTGGCCTATGTCCTATCCTACGCATCATCAGTCGTGAACCCCACCTACGGTCAGCAGGAAATGCTTCTGAGTCAACCACAGTTCTTCCTGATCGTGCTCATAAGCGTCTTTGGCGCTCTCATGCCCCGGATACTACGGAAATTTATTCAGCAGTACTTCTTCCCCACCGATACGGATATCATATCAGAGTATCAAAAGTACCACAAGACCGTAGGCGGCGCTAGACTGGACCTCGAGAACTACACCACTTTTGATGGCGTCAACGAACCGGATGAACAGCAGTCGAGTCCTCCGACAAGCAGCGAGGTTTCCCCGTTACCGCGAGTCAACTCTGATCACTCGCTTCACCTACACGCGGCGCGAAGGATGTCGGAGACGTCCCGGCCCGTTATGGATCGAAAACGGGCGAGCTCGGAAGGGAAGCTGAACAGTTCAGGACAGGCGCCATGCAGTATGCTGACGCCTGCTCGGGAATCGGCCGAACCGAAGACCATCCCGGAAATCGAAAAGAAGTCGCCGGGACACAGCCTAAAACTGTCGATACCGCCACGAGGGTCCCCGACAAGACGCAGCATGTTGTCACCCCTTTCTTTGCTGGGGGCTTCCAGCCCGTCAGAGCGGACAACACCCGATGGCTTCATAGCTTCCCCGTTGGAGGGTCCCGTGAGCCCCACGAAGGTGATCACCCCCACGAGCGCAAAGCGGCCCCGAAACGAGTCTATCTTCTCGCTGCACATGAACAGCGGCGGCGGGGGCGCGTCGGTGCTCCGAAAGGCGGGGAACCTGTTCCGCATACGGGTGGGTAACACAAACGAGACTTCGAATTCGCCAGCGACGAGCTATCCCAGAGCCTCAGCGAAGATGTCTCTGATGTTCATGGGAACGCAGGAGGAGCTGCCCAACCTCGGCTTCTGCTTCTCTCACGAGGGGGGGATGACGGATGTGATCACGCCTGCTGCAGGAAGGTCACCATCCGGTCCGTTCACCGGAATGCCGGACGGGGGCGGGGAGCAGAGGGAGTTTTTGGAGAGTTCCAAAGACCTCCCTTTACAGATTTGATGAAAGTAAATATCGTGTCATCATGTTCAGGCGTTTTTAACGGATTTAAGAATCCTGTTTATAATTATATGACCACCTCGTTATCGACATTGGTTATTTATTCCGCATTGTGTAAAAACTGCCACCAATGTTTACTTCCTTCACGCAACTCCGTCTGGTGATTCCTTATCGCCAATGACCTATGCTTATCCGACAGCAATGATTTCGGAACCGATGACTCCGCATCCAAGTCGATTTGATCAATGCATTCTGAAGGCGGCATTAGGGATATGGAGTTGCCGTTTACGGTGACATACCGAGAAGCGTTGTCAAATAAACATCCGTTTTCTTCCGAAGGAAGCGACACCCTAGCGAAAGATCTTGCGGGGATATTACGAAATCTCCCTTGTCGCATTTCTCCAACTCGTAGTATGAATCAAGAAGCCTCTGCGCCCGAACATGCGCTGCCATAAGGCGGGCAACTGTCGTATTGCTTTCCACCCTCAATCCAGCAGCGTTGTAGAAAGGGTCCGGTCGTTGGCTACGTTTTCTCTGCAGTCTTTCTATGATATTGTTTCTCGCGCCAGTGAGATCGGCCTCCTCCATGGTCGCGATGTCCTCATCAGCAGGCTTAATCCTATCCGGCATCGGTTCACTGATCCGTCCCGCGCCGATCCGTCCTCTTAGGTGCTTCCGTACCCGGCAACCTCGGATCCACGCTTGGATGATAATGCAGGAGTTGAGCAGTCGCCGCTCATGCATCTCCGCGACCTTTGCACCCTCCATGCCCTTGAGCTGTGACAGGGCCGCCTCCATTCTCTGCAGACGCTTGCGGCGTGCGTGGCTGGTGGTGGAGGCATCGGATGGCTGTGTGTTTCGCTTACTTCCCACCGGTTTCCGAGCGCCTTCCCGCAATTGCCGCACTCGCTTCCTGTCTCGATGGCCGCGGTAAACGGACTGGAGCACGACAACAGCTTGCTCTGACGAGATCTCGGTTCCCCTTGATGAAGGCATAATGTCAAATGAGATGCCCTCCCGCTTCCTTCAAGCCTCGAGACAACCATCGAGCTCCTTCACCTGGGCCCTCAGGCGCCGCATCCATCGCACCGCGCCGGTGAACTTTAGCGTCAACGGGGATTGGGAATGTCTACCAGCAACTGGGCGTCCCTGCAGGACCTCGTAAAAAGGAGGTCGGCCGCCCTGGCCTACATCCGCCGGCTGCATGATGGCAACTCTTACTATATGAGCACGGTTCTACTAACGAGTGATACGCTCGTTAGCATTTTGCATGTGTTGGTTTCTCTGCTAACGGATAACACAGGCGACGATGTACGACACAAAGCCGGCCCGCAAACGATCATGGCAGTGGTTTTATCTTGGACTCAGCGTCGGCGGGCTGCTTCCCATATCGGGCCCCGTTGAGTTCATTCGCGCAATGAACGTCCTTATGCTGGAATACGAGAACGAGACGGAGTCGAAGCAACGCATTGCGGTACGGACGGTGAAGAACGTTTTTGGACGTAGCTTAAGTTGCATCAGCCTCTTTTTTCGCGGCGAAATAAGCTAAGCTCGGAGGAACTATCGGGGCAGGCAACCTTTATGGAAACTGGGGTCTACACGTACTTTGAGACGCCGAACTTGGTTGGTCTGACTGAACGCGGCGATCGCTTGCTAAAATTCCCCCAAGCCGTTTGACGTCGATTTTGTGCAGTCGCTCTTTGCTCTGTGTGATGTGTTAATCGCAGCATACAGCAAGCTTCTGGATAACACGGAGCAATTGTGCACTAACACTTTTCTGGAGGCCGTTTATAAGATCGATGCAAGAATTAAGGTATCGCCAATTTGAGGGTCGCTGATATTAACCGACCCGAAAGAAAATCATCGTGCTTGTACTGAAAGGCCTCGATGACCTGACGAGAAGTTTATTGAAAGACGAAATTGGAGCGTTAGCCTTTTGATGGCTGACGATCGAAGGCCGACGACGCATCGTCGCAAACAGCTCTCGGTTACGCCGGCGTGATGGAGGCAATGCAGCACAACGTATAGAATGGATATATGAACGTTTTTATATTCCGCCAGAATACGCGGACAACAATTGTAATAAACAACATACGATTGGTTCACTAAGAAGCCCAGTTAGCACAACACAAAAAAAGAAAAATGTGCATACTAACCCATTCGGAGTAACCCCACTCCTTCTTCGGGTTGTATTCGGACAATGGCTCTTCTGCCCACCGAGCGGCCTCTACCCCGTTCTCCCTCCATCCCCAAAATCGAACTGGTAATGAAGATTAATGACTTCCCTCAACAAATAGCACTCACAGTACGAACGCTGGCACGCGGCCAGGAAGCCCGCCGTCATGAAGAAGGGGACCTGGATGAGCATCGTCCGCGGAAGGAATCGGGGGTGCATCGTCGGCGCGAACCGCTCTGAAACCATTAACAAGCGGGAAGAAATTGCGCATGTCAATTACCCCATGCTACTTGCGCTAATGGGAACCCGGTACCGATACCGGCCCACAGAGCATAGTCCTCCGCTCTGAAGTACCGCACAACAGTCTAGCAAACATGGCTTAACTCCAATGCGAGACACATCTGAAAAGTGTGCGCTACCTTGATGTGAGGCTCTGCCGCAAGAAACTGATACGGAACATGATCTGAATGAGAAAGAATATCAGACCAGGCTCAGAAAATTCCGCCCGTTCTGCCAATGCAACCGACGCGCACCCCATCAGGACATTCCTCATCGCTATCGGTTACATCCTCACGGGTTCCTTCAGTCTCCACCTACCCGAGTCCGGCAGATTCGACACGAACTTCATTGTGGTGTGTCGATAAAAGACGCAGAAGATCAAGCCACTTTACGAGTAGTGAGGATGCACGCGACTCGTTGAACGCCAAAAATCGCGGCGTTGGGTAGGGAAGGACATATCCTCCGTGCGCATATGCGTCCAACCCGGAGCCTCGGAAGGTTGCTGTCACTAGCGCGGGATGCCGCGCGATGGTGCAAAGCTAGGCCAGGACGTTTAAGTTGCTCACGAATTACGAACCCGCTGCTGTGACAAGCTCATGAAGCCGTAAATCATGCCTGATCAACTTAATAACTTAAATGCAACGTTACGCAGTATTACGAATTCTGTGAAATAAACAGATCTTTAAATGCAAGAAGCCAAATAACATGCGAAATACGGGCCAGCTAGCGGTCAGCGGCAGCGGACAGCCGCTTCAGCCCTTGTGCAGCCAGCAGTTCAATAGGGCTGCATCCGAAATTAGTGCCAGTCTTAGGAAAAGAAAAACACCTTGTAACACCGTCAAACTCGGCTGCGTTAAGACTCGGAAAAAGATGTTCCCTCGCATCTACCCTTGGGTCTTCGTGGCCATGAGTGGCAAGTTTAAGATAGTGGATTGTTTCTGGTCCGCGACTCATGTGAGCGGCCACCATACGTGCATACCAACATCCAACGTGGGCGAAAACTATGAGATGAAATCGAGTGAGAGTGAAAAGGCCTCGGATGTCTCGAACGCATTGCGTAAAGTCATCATTCGAAAGGAGTTTCGGCGAGCGGTTATGTGCCTCGGTAGCCTTCGAAGGAGAATCGCATGTAGCACCGTTGACATTCCGTCCGAATTTCGCAAGAGCGGTCGACCAAAACGCCTCTTGCTTCCTCGTCGGACGCCACACTCGTACTCCTACGTAATTCCAGAAAGAGGCTGCATCTTGCGGATTTCTTTCAAGCATGATGGCGAAGAATCGATACACGACCAGAATCACCAGAAACGTTTCGATGTCGGATATGGTTGTCACTACCGCGGAGGATTTAAACTGTATTTGTTGAAAAAAACCCCTAGGGAAAGAAACTTACAAAGACAGGCCTTTCGCTTAAATCCTTGAATATCTCCCGGAGCCATGGCCGGCACTTTCCGGCCTTTAGGTAGTAGGCCGCCGTGGAAACAATTTTTTCCAAATTGTCGGGAAAGGCCACGAAATGTTGATGATCCGCTTGCTCCATACGACCACTGGCGATCCAACGCGCCACTATTGGAAAAGCATTCTTTATCTTCGGCACCGAAAATTGAGGACTTGGAATTTCAGTCATCCCATAGTCAATACTTTGCGAAAGGCCAAGGTAGGAGTTCAAAAAAGCCAAGACGATGCGATTTGCTGCGCTCAGTCTCTCGCTCATGATAGGTGTGAGCGGTCCATCATCCGACTCCGCAAATGATAAACACGTTTCGGCATATCGCATCGCGTCCTTCAGTCGCGTTTTAAAAGCCGCGTTTTTCCACAAGTCTGAAAATTTCGAGCATTCCTTCACATTAAGCATGGCGTAACACAGTTGCAATCGAGCAATGTATTCCTAAAAAAAAGTTCAAATACAGCGATCATCACCCGGTCCTACCCGCTTCCGATGATGCCAGCTTTTGGTGTCAATAGACCGCACTTTCAAGCAGTCGTCCAGCTCCTCGACGACACACTCAAAACGGCTGACAAGCTTCGCAGCTTCTTCCTGAGAGCTGCCACATAAGTCATTCGAGCAGGAAAAGATCAACGCAACATTTCGTCGGATAAGATCGCACAGACGGCCGCCTCCTCCTCCAGCTCTAGTGCTCTGCTTCGTTCGTCCATGACTTCCACAAGACTGGGTGTTGGTACAGAGCCAACAAGGAATCGTAGGGGCTTGAGCAATATTTCGTCGAAAGGCCGGACATTCGAGTCAGATAGTTGGCCAAACGATGGAGCCTGTAAATGCAGATGCCTTCGTTCACGCGAAGGAAAACATAGTGCCGCTCTCCCAAGGTCGCTCAGCCAAGGTCCTAGCGTCCATCTACGGAGACGGGTCTACAGCCCAATCGCAGCAACGCGATCACGGAGATGATGGTCAATCTGAGCGGATCGAGCTGGAGAAGCGAATTGCGAGGCTGCGAGTTGATGACGACGACCCGTTGGAGCCATACGACCTGCTGCTCAAGTGGTATCAGCAGAACTACCCGTCTGGTCATCCTTCGTACGCCGACCTCCTTCAGAAAGCCGCCAGGGAGTTCCGCAAAGACCCACGCTATCTGGACGATCTGAGATTCATAAAGATTTGGCTTCAAGTGGCGGCCCGTGCGAGCCGTCCGACGGACGTCTTCAAGTATTTGTCGAGCAATTCCATTGGGCAGAGGGCCTCTCTGTTTTACGTAGAATATGCAGCTTACCTCGAGGCCTCCAATATGTAGGCAGTTTGGATAGCAGTTTTTTTCTGACGCGTCCTTAGGTGGAAAGATGCAGAGGACGTCTTTCAGATCGGCCTGAACAGACGTGCAGTTCCTGTGGACCGCCTGAGTGCGAAATACGCCGAGTTTAAGAGGCGGTACGCGAAGCACTCAGACGGCGGGACGGACGAAGCTAGCGTTAAGCGGCCTGCTTATAGCGGGATCTCTAGGAGATGTTTTGGCGAAAAAGGGGAGGGTGATCGAGAGTCAACGGTGAAGCTTTCGTCTGCTCAGCCCGACGCGCCTCAACTTGCTCAAGCTGCGAAGCGGGAAGTGTTCAAAGACCGCGGAAGTGTGCCTGAAAAGTCAGTGCTCGAGAGTGTAGGACCAAAAGGGTGGGCGGAGATTGGTTCTGAGGCCCTGTTCCGTAAAGAAAATCACGTCAAAGCTACGGAATGGAGTGGTGCAGTCTTAGAGCAACTGGTCAATGCGCCCATCGAAGGGAAAGAGAAACTGGCGGTATTTAAGGATGAGGTGCGCTTTCCTGCTATAACTTTTAATTTACCCGTCTTAGACCGCCGAAGTTCAACCACCAGCGGCGAAAGAAAATCTACACTGTTAGTTTCATCCAAATTTTGCTTCCGTGTTGTTGACGTTTGTCGCTAGGTGCTGTGAATGATGTAAAGCGAAGTCACTCGAACGTCAAATTAAATGAAAAAATTGTCTGTCCGCTGGAACTATCGCTTGAAGAAACACGAGCCATGCTTCCGCGATACTTCTATACGTTAATGAACCCTGGTGTGGATGCAGTAAGTAAAGAACAAGTCCGCGAGGATAAACCCGTCGAGAGTGATATATCTGGTTCAATAAAGCAGCACTTCGAAGTGGATCGACTGATTCCCACTGAGCATCGAATCGAAGAATGGCCGGAGCTTCGCTTACATGAGGAAAACTTCGGGAGAACTATTGTCGCTGTGAAGGCGAAAGGTCTCGGTCTCCCTGTAACAGCCTCTGCTCCTTCTCCAACTTTAAATACGAAGGCTGCTTTGGCGGATGTTTTTGAAATGTTCAACGCTCCAAACTATTCTGAACCCGACCATGTCGAACGCGTTGGGCCTAAGCAGTGGGTTGAAGTGGATGCCGACGACACGATATCTGGACAGATTTACTCCCGGCAAGCCGTGAGGGATACATTTCCGCAGTCCAGCACTCGCTCAGATTTTCCTGCAGAAATTGCCGGTTTACGAGCGTCGGTGTTTCGTGACAACACTGAACCTTTCTTCACGGAGGATATGAACGGTGCCGTCCCAAGGCAGCCAGTTCTTTGCGAGAACACTGAACCTGTCTTCACGGAGGAGATGAAGGGTGCTGTGCAAAGGCAACCGGTGTTTTGCGATGACAGCAACTGCGGGTTGACGGATGAGATGAAGGTTATCGCACAAGGGCAGTACGCCAAAGACGCAGCGAGAACGGCAGCCGATGCTGGACTTAATCGGACTGTCTCGTATAAATTGCCTCCCGTCACGTCGATGTTACCCTCTGTGGATGCCAATAGCCCCTTCATGAGCAAGAATGATAAACACGCTGATAAGCAACCGAAACTAGCCGAGGACATGCCACCGGACTGCACTATGGAAGTTTCGACCGATCATTTTAAAAGCCTTCAACGGGGCATATATGCTTCAAACGTTTTTTCCCACGTAACAAAAAGTGGTGTCATGACGCCAATAACGGAGCGATCTTTTGAAGTTGAGACCCATTGTCGAACAATCGCTGGCTTAAGTACGATTGGTGTCTCTTCGAGACGATGGTCCCTGCCAGGCAACACTTTGAATTCGTCAGTCGATTTCACACACTATCCGCGATCGAAGGTGTTCGGACAAGACAATACCAGTCGATACACAGAATCTTCAGACGACAACTTGGGCGAGAACATGCAGGAGATGACCTCGCCGCAGTCTGCTATATTCAGTTCGATTAATTTATTCAACGTGTTGGATGGGCGCGAAATAGACGGATTTTTATGCGAGCCGGATGATGCGATGAAGAAGAAAACCTTGGGCGTTGCTAATGATGCCAACGAGGACGCATACAACGTTCGTGTTGTCTACGCCAAAGTCGTTTATATTAATCATCGGCTAGCTTTCTGCAAGCAGCGGCGACCAACAGTGTCCTTGCAACCCGTACGACACTCAACTCATGAAGGACCAGCAGGCGTGGATGGCGTCAGCGAACAACGACACCCGGGGGTATTTTGACTTCACGAAATACGAACCGACGCCAACGATCTTAGGTCGTTTGAACTCGGCTGCAGACTCCGGTGATGCTGTACATGTAACTATTGCGTCAGATATTTTCCTCGCGTTCAATATTGCTTCCCGGCTCGAAACGCCTGCAGGCGCATCGGCTCAAGTTTACATAGCAACCGAAATCCCTGACAGTCGAGATAGAGGGGCAGGTGATGGGGCCCCAGGAGGATACGCTGACGAGTCCGTTTTGAAAGTGAAAAGTCCACCCGATCCGAGGGAATTCTTAAGCTTGAGGACATTACGGTCCCGGCTTTCTCCGCGTAGTCAACGTTCCGTCGCGCTGCCATATTGCTGCTATGTCTTTCGGGATGCATCTTGTTTGCGATTGAAGTCTGCGGGAACGGGAACGTTGTATGATGCGATCGCTACATCCGCTGACGATGGATTCGGCCACGGATTTGCAAATCCCTCTGACAATATGGCACAAATTAGTGGCGTTGACGAACTACTCGCGATGTTTTGGACCATCGAGCTGATGAGAACTGTTGAAGAGATGCATCTGGCCGGCTTCGTACACAATAATCTTACTGCGAAGAATGTTCTTGTGCGCTCTGATGGACCCGACAACGGCAATCCAGTCTGGGAAGCTACGTATAATTCCAATGGCGGCGGCGGTTGGGAAGCTAAGGGCATCTCTGTAATCGGATTCTCAAAGGCTATCGATTTGCGCGCCTTTCCCCCACGGCAGAGATTCGCAATCGCTTCAGAGATGGCAAATTCACCACTTGGCCGGTATACACCGTTACTCGCTGATTCCACTAGCAAATATGAATACGACTGGATTGGTGTGATCTCGATTGCTCATTTACTACTGTTTGGCACGGAACTTGATGTCCCTCGTGAGAATCGATCGAAGACGGAAGCGATTTTATCGTCTTTGCCGCTTCGCAAGGAGTGGCAGTGCCATCTGTGGCTAAAATTGTTCGATGTCTTGCTTAACTTTCGACCTGTTGAGCTGCTGCCACACAATGATCACCGGCTCGCCGAAAGTGATCAAGGCAATAATTTAGCAGAAGAATTCCCCACTTCAATAGCCATTCGGTCGCTGAGAAAAGAAATGGAGTCGTGGCTAGCAAAATCATCTGCGAAGGCGGGGAGAAGTCTCAAGGGTCTCCTTCAGCGCATCGAGATTGCAGCGATGAGAAAATCGCTTGTCTGAATGGAACCATAACTGTGTATCCTTTTTTTTTTTTTTTTTTTTT
>JADGJL010000148.1:0-19434 GCA_027600665.1 Irineochytrium annulatum | reverse complement strand
TTTTTAAGGTTTTCACGTCAATTCATTAACAGTCCTTAATACAAACAATACGAACGCCAATTTAATATATGACATGCTTTCAATTAAAAATGGTCCCTACACCTCACACAGTGGAGTGTGATGTACCCGAAGCACGCTCGAAGATTTATTACAATGTCAACTAATCACGGCATCACCGGAATAAACGAGTTAATTCGCTCCTTTTGCTGCTGCGCAATGCATTCAGCTATCCAACAAATATTTCGAATCTCTTGCTCCTTCAGCTTCACGTAAGAGTAGAAAACTCCAAATTGGAACTGCTGGAGGAACGACTTCCGGTTGAGGTGGACCTCATACTCAAAGAAGCGGTCCTCCAAAGACCGATCCGATCCCGTAGGTAGATCGAAAAAGTCTTTGTATTCCTAAAAGAACACTCAGCTATCAATAGCGACAGTAAGCCTTACAGCGTACGCCTCTACTACTCCCTTAACTTGATCCACGTCGTCGGCCCGAGCAAGCTTGACGATCCCGTCCGGAAACAGTCGGCCGCAAGTTGGGAAGAGCTTCACACGGTCGTCCTTCGACAACTCCGTGTTGAAGGAGTTGATGGTAATGTTGATTACACGACGATCGGCCTCAAACTGACCGCGTTTAGCTTTGCGCACAACGCAATCACTCTCAAGTAACCTGGAGAATTTCACCCATTATATCGGCGGTTGGCCCTTGCAACTGTTGGCAAAACCCATAGAAATCCTCTAAATATGCTTTGTAAAGGTTATTCCGGATAATTTCGATGTTCATTTCATCCAAATCCTGAGCCGACAAACACTTCTCAAAATACGGTGCTACAATAATGCGTTATTTACGTCAATGAGGTAATCCTCACCCAACGGAGTCTCAACGAGCACTGTTGAGAAAAGCTCTTGGACATTTGTGGCCACGCATAGAGCAGCAATGGTATCAAACATTCCCAGCGGGTGACAACGTTCCAGAAGCTCGTGCGTGTCGCGCTCATGCAGAGTTCCCGTAATGAGCAAAATAACGTTGTCGATCATATACGCGTACCTAATAAACAAAGGCGAATAATATGTATGAGCGAGAAGCAAGACGACAAGCCAGAGATCAACGAGAAGCAATCTCGTACGTGATGTAGTCCAAAAACGTCGCGAGCGGCTGATTTGCGTGCGAACGCAGGTACTGAAACTCCGCAACGAGCTTCTCCCTCGCTTTCTCTGCAATGGTCGTGGTCGCGAGAGGAGAGGGCTCATTCTGCAAGAAATTGCCGTAGTCCGTCGATGAAAGTTGGAGTTTCAAATCTATAAAGTCCTTCAGCGTGAGCGGCACAAACAAGTCACATACCCTCCAGCGTCTCGCATTGGGTCAAGTTCAGGTAATTGCTCGAAGTCAAGATCCCAGCCTTGTATCCGCGAACGATTGCTTCAAGGTAGCCATGCTCCACGTTGAAGAAGAGCCCCTCCATCGTGCCTCAACACCGTCAACACTGATCTAACAATAATTTCGATTTGACATCTTCACTCTCGCCAACAACCCAGACAGCTTACGGTGGTACTTGGATCGCTGCCTTTTCCGCGTTTAATTATTATGAAAACGTTCTTTGGTTTTATATGTTACGGGCGGTTAAGGCCGTTGTGTGTACACAAAAAGTGCGTACAAAAAACAAAAACCCCGCGGGATGAGCACTCGGCGTTTACATTGCCGCGGATGAAGCTGAGTCGCCGGAGCCGTTTGTGGGCGAAGCGGTCTGGTAAAAGCGTTAACAGTTGGCTCCTCAAGGGACTTCACGCCGTCAGGGGAACTCCGCATGCATGGCCCCCTCTTATGAGCTCTTGGTGAGATCCAGTAAGACGCTTTTCCGTTCGCTTTGTCGAGTTTGTACATAAGTGCTACCTTGCTCAGCTCTCTAGCTGCAGTCAAGGAAAGTTTCAAAGTTCAAGTCATTCCCATTTTTCTTCGCAGTCCATCCTCATCAACTATGGTACGCGCAGCCGTCATTCGGTGCAAGCTTAAGGAAGGGTTTGGGCGAGGCCTGCGGATTGCGGATCATACCGCCGCGTTGATTTCTCCAGTTGAGGCCATCGTACTAAAGCTTGCCGATATAGTCCAATGTCGAAGACGATGGCGAGGTGGAGCCTTCCCCGGAGCTGCACTTCGAGCCGGTGGTGAAGCTGGACAAGCTTGACGAAGTCAAGACCTTCGAGGAGGATGAAGATGCCCTTTTCAAGATGTAAGTGGCTCATTTGGCCCATGTCGATTGCATGACGCGTAACTCATTCACACAGGCGCGTCAAGCTGTTCCGGTTCGACAAACCTTTGCAAGAGTGGAAGGAACGCGGCACCGGCGACATTAAGCTTCTCCAACATAAGGATACTAAGAAGGTTCGCGTTTTGATGCGGCGGGACAAAACCCACAAGATTTGCGCCAACCATTTCAGTAAGTTGCAGGTTCATTTGCAAGGTATCTAACTGGTGGCCGCTAGTTACCCAAGACATGCAGCTATCTCCTAACATCGGCTCCGATCGGTCTTGGGTTTGGAACGTTGCGGCCGACTTTGCGGAGGGGGAGTCTCGGCCGGAGCTGTTGGCGGTCCGTTTTGCGAACCCTGAGAGTAAGGATTGATTCAGTCGGCGGGGCTTGACAATTTTTCTAGACGCCGAAAAGTTCAAAGAGAAGTTCATTGAAGTTCAGAAGATTAACGCAGACCTTGAGAAGGCCGAGAGTGCTAAGCCTTCGGATGAAAAGCCCTCGACCGCTGCATCGGAGCCGGCGGCAGATACGAAGGAGAAGGAGCCCGAGGCGGAGGAGGAGGATCTTTAATGAATCCATGGAGTTTTCTTGGCGAATGGGGGCTAGTTGTGGAGATTTCGGAACGAATCATGAGCACATTATGATAATTTTCAATGAAGTCTTTATTTTTGCGCTTTATCGGCGTCACTAATTGTTGATGCAAGAGGTGCTCGAAGTCGCTCTTGATATACCAGTTGCCGGACTTCTTAGCGGCAATCTCCTTCACTTTTGATTCGAGATAGGCTTTCGTGTGTGTAGGCAATCTGAGCAATAGTGAATAATTAGTTCATGACGTTCATCATCTTACCTCTCCTTTAAACATTCAACAATTTTGCTTACGCCGCCGTTAAATCCGTTGACAATCTGGCACTCACATCAGCAACGAAGCGCAATAAACTTTCAGTCCCACCTGCGCCATTAGTTGAAGATCGAGGGAGTTGTGTCCAATTGCGCTATAATTTTGTTGAAGAGCCTTTGACACGATGCCCTCGTACGGGTCTAACAGGAGGACGTCTGGGGCAATCTTTAAGTCAATGTAGTGTCACGATAACGCACCACAAAGCCACTCGGCACCGAATGACAGCAAATACTCATTTGCCGTCTCCTCTTCAGCGATGTAACCGAACGGTATCAGGCGGACCTTCTTCTTTGTGCGCTTGTCACTAGAGGCGTCATTGAACGTTTCCGAATCGTCCAACTCAATTGTATCGCAAATAAATCCATCATCCTGCACCTCGTCAGCAACCTAGGTTCAAAATGAATGCTAAACCTCGTCCTCGCCGTCGTCTTCATCATCTTCCTCATCCTCACTCCCAAGCTCCTCCCCGGGTTCTTCCTCCTCCCACTCTGCCTCGCTGTCCGCCTCATAATTAAGCGCCGAGACGTCGCATTTGAATGGCTGCCGTCCGCTCAACACAGCGCTGGACTTCGACCACGTTCCTATGTGAAATAGTTGTAAAGGGTGAGTATGGGTATGCCCTTACCAAAGTACGGCGGTCGGTAGTCTTCGGCGTAACTGAGGAACTTCCAGCGCTGCTTCGTCAAGTGGAAATCTCCATCACCGGCGTCAACAACGATGACTTCGCGCCCCGCCTTTCGGGATTTGTAGTTAGACAGAAATTGAGCAAACTCGTCCTTTAGCGTTGATTCATCTGGAATATGTTACCAGTGATGCAAACGTAAACAGCGCACCGGTGCCGAATTCCGTGTTGTCTTGATCCGTTAAAGGATGGAAAAAGACGTTGTTCCTTGCAATAGTAACATCCCGCTTAACATGGAAAGGCTTAAAGCGCTCCAGAAAGGCACCAAGTGCGTCATCCCCTGCGGAATAGTTGGGAGACCGTGAGGAAAATCCCAATCCCCACCGTAAATCGGCACTGATACCGGTTCCTTTTTAACCACCCGAATAAACGTCGAAAGGTTAGTTTGCGACTACAAACGTTAGCGCAGTGCATAACAGTCGAGGAAGAAACCTTGTCGGCTTTCTGCTTCTCTCCCTCCTTAGTTACACGAGATTCAGAAAAGATTACAAACACGCAGTGGACCTTCTTCTTCTTTTGCATATCCTTCGCCTCCTTTGCTTCCCGTTTCTCCTTCTCCTTTTTCTCCTTCTCCAACGCTTTCCGTTCTTTGTCTATCTACTTTAAAGATTTACAGACAGCAACTTTTCAGCCGACAACTCACCTGCGCGTTCATAAGAGCTTTGATCAACGTTTGTTCGCTTTCAGGCAACGCCGCATAAAGCTCGTTAATTTGAGCCGTGGCCTAATGCACGATGAGTGTAGGAAGATAATCGGCAATCATAGACCTCTTTACGACAAGCAACTCTCTCGTCAATTATTGGCTTCAGGCTTCCCAGCATGCTTTTGTCCTTAACCTCCCATCTCCAGACAGCGAAGTTCTAAAGCGATCTCATTTATTGGTATCACGTTAGTGCAGTTACGGCATGAGTGACTCCATCGACGATGAGACCGTAGTTGACGCGAGAGGCAATTGCAGAAATGACGTCTGAGATGAGGGTGTCGGAAAACAACGTCGCTTCAAAATCAACAAATCAGCTTCTTGCGTATGCAGCACGTAAACCCACTGGCATTCTCCTCCGCAAAGTCCGTCAAACAAAGAAATGATTTGACATGTGACGAGAGCGCCGGTAAAATCAAGTCGCTAAGATCCTTTCAGCGGTGATCAATGTGTAGTCCTCGTAATACCTCTCCTGGACAAGCTTTGCCACAAGAGACTGATACTTAGGCGGGAAGCTTGTGGCGGGGGCAGTGAGGTCTGTGACTCGGTGCAAGTGAAATGCATGCAGGTCTGGCACGACACGCAACTAAAAACCATGGTAACGCGAATTCTATGTACCTGCGATCGTCGCGGGATGCTTTTCTAGGCGGATTCGCGTCTCCTTGAAATTCAGCTTTTGATTCTGCTCGATGTCGGGTCACTCGGAGAAGCCTGGCAAACCACAGTACCTTAAGCGATACATCGGGCATAACGCTGTGATCTGGTGCGGGACGATGTGTGTCCTGGACGGTGTATGGAGTGAGGAGGACAAGTAGAAATGCAAGTTGGACGCCCGAGTCCGAAGTGTCAATGCCCAAGCCTTTCGGCGTTCAAGCCGTGCGATCCACTTGGTTCACTTGTGCCAAACAGCCATAAGATATACTGATTGCTGCACAATGCCTCCAAAAAAGGCGGGCAAGGAAAAGCCGAAAGAAAAGGGCCTACCGAAGGAAAAGTCGAAGGAGGGGAAGGGGCTGGGGAACGGACCTCCCAGTGCTCTTAAAGCCGCCAACTCCGTAAAAGTCAGACACATTCTTTGCGAGAAACACTCCAAGGCGGATGAGGTTCGGTTGCTGTGGTGCCCAATTTTATCCTTAAGTAACGCTATGTGCAGGCACTTGCGAAGCTGAGAGAAGGCGTTGCGTTCAACAAGGTGGGGTTTGAGGACATCCACTGACGATGTTGAATGATTGTCTTGAAGGTTGCCGAAGCATACTCGGAAGACAAAGCTAAGGCGGGAGGGTGGGAAAGCAGAAAGTCCTTCTTCGTTGACATTCACATAGGAGTCTTGGCTGGATGATTCGTGGTAGTATGGTGGGTCCGTTCCAGGACGCGGCCTTTGCATTGAGGCCAAGCAGCGTTGGATCGCCGGCCTACACCGACCCTCCAATCAAAACGGTCCACGGGTGAATATTGCTACCCGAGTAATTTTCGTCCTAACACCGTGCAAGGTTTCATATCATTATGGTTGAAGACAGAAAATGATTCATAGCTAGAAGATTTGCTGGCGTGGAGCGCTCTGAACTTTAACTCAATAATGGTATATAGTGGTATGCCGACACAGGGTTTTCTACTTCGTGCTATGAGAGCATGATGAATGGCTTGCTGTTTAACTGAGACAAATTGAAGTTATGACGCCGATGCACGCGCGCTTCTGCAAGATCCCTTCATAAAAATTGCGTTTATACGGTGCGCCGACTGACGCCGGTCTCCTTTCCATTACCCGCCTGACTTCCGGTAGTCTTCTCGCGGTCTCCGTCGGGAATCTCCGGGGTTGCGACTAGACAAACCTGTCGGCTGCGAGCTATGAGCTGCTACGTGGATTGGTGGATTTCAAAAAGCTGAAGGCAGGAGTAATGTACTGTTTAGTCTTCCGACGGTGTGGGAAAGAACACACGAAAAATCGCGGTTTCCTTGGCGAGAGGGAGGTTCGAGCAAGAAAGCATCTTTCACCAACCCAGGCTTTTAGCTGTGCTACACCTTCTGCATATTCCTCTTCGTTCTTTGGCATTACACAACGAAATATATGCTCAAGTCTCTATTACGGGTGCATAGGTTCAACAAATTACTATCACACTAAGTCCTACGTGCCAAAGCGCCATATTGCCGGCGCACAACATATATAAATGCTTAAAAAGCAGACACAGAAAGGTGGTAGGATGCAACAACGCACCTCGGCTCCAGAAGAAAACCCAAAATAATCATCGCAGGACTTAAAATATCCGTTTACCCGTCTTAAAACGTACGAGCCCGTCCCCACTTAAATACAAATGCCATTGAACGGCTGGTCTCGTTGCTAAGCTACAGCATCATATTGAACGACGGGGACGCGTAGTGCATTGCCTTAACGGCAGGGTGTTGGACAGCGCTGAACTGATGGTACTTCAGCTTAAGGTCCGGGCCAATTTCAATATACGCCCCCTTGTTGCCAACGGTATCGCAGTAGTTAGGCGCCGAGAAAATCGTAACGCCTTTTGAAAGTGAATTTAACAAGAATAAATGGACGGGTACTGAAACAATCGATCATACATTTCCCGCCATGTGCGACTTCGTAGCCGTCATTCTTGACCTCGTGGCTCCGAATAACAACGTCAAGATTATTTGTCTTGCAGAAATCGTCCGTCACGTCAGGCCCAAACTGAATGCCAACCCCTCTCTTACTTCTCGACCTTCCGGGCAGGAACTGAGGGTCGGACCATAAGAGCTCGCACATGAGGCCCTCGCTTCCGGGTTGTTTAAACCTGTTAATTGTCCGAAGCTGCCAACGGAGATCATCATAAGACTCTGCAACGCATAGAATCTCAATCAGCCCACCTCTTCCATAGTAACGCCATCCCTGCTAAAGAGACCCCCGTGGATGACAAGGATCTTACCGCCGATTAAGTTTCCAAGCGGCACGGCGTTGAAGATCTCCGAAAAAAGCTTGAAGGTCAAGTCTGTGTACTTCGCCTTCACCTCCCCTTCAAACCCGTAGACCTTGTTCATGTCGTCCGTTTCGTGGTTCCCGCGCGACAAGAATAACGCATCAGGATACAAGACCTTATACGTCAACAGCGTCATCATGCACTCAACCGAAAACGAGCCTCTGTCTACAAAGTCGCCATTGAACTGGTAATATAGAGGAAGTGCGATATAGTAGTGAAGTAAGCAAAGAGCAGATAACAAAACGAACAAAGGAACATCCATCTCGTACCAGGTACATATTTGTCGGACTCGGGCGCCCGTTCAGCTTGAAAATGTTGAGCAGGTCATAGTACTGGCCGTGGATGTCCCCGCATACGGTGAGCTTCGAGCCCTCGGGCACAGCGATGTCGACAATGCTCGGGGCGGCGTCAAAGATGGCCTTCGCCTTCAGCATGATCTGAAGCGTGTACTTTTTGTGCAGCTTCTTTTGCGCCTCCATGTGCTTCAGTAGGTCGACGACAAACTCCTCAGTTGGCCCCTCGGGCGCGAGATGAGGGCCGTCGTAACTAAAAAGAAACGTCTGTGTTACCCAGCTATTGCCCCTAAACAATACGGTAGCCGTGCCGACCCAAAAAGGAAAAGAGAGTAACTCACGAGGCCTCCACCGTCATAGCATCCACGTCTCCTAAGAGCTGGACAGCCGACTTCTTGTTCTCCCCCTCGTCATACCCGATGGCCTTCTCAAACTCCCGCCGCTTCAGCTCCTTCTCACACTCCGTCAGCTTAACCCTCGCGTCCGCGTCGCTCGGCGCGACCTTTACCACTGCTTTGAAGTCCTTAACTGCATCTAAACGCATCCAAAGCACGGCATGAGCCATCGATTTCGCGTCACAAGCACCGTCATCAACGTTCATCCCTGCCCGCACCTTTAAGCTTCCCCATCGCCATGTGGCCTACGGCTCGTCTGTAGTATGCCTTGACATATTTCGGATCTAACGCAATCGCCGCCTCAGCGTCCGTTATTGCCGCGCCATAGAACTCGGAGCGGATATATGCTGCCGTTAGGAATGACCCTTTAACGCTAATGCGGAGGAAGATAAGCATGGCGAAGGTAATCACCGAAAGCGCGGTTGGAATACAATGCAGGGTTCTTGGGGTCGAATGAAATGGCCTCCGTGTAAAGGTCGATGGCCTCCGGGTAGAGCTTGGCAGAGAACTTCTTGTTTGCCTGCTCCTTAATCTAGGTCGCATGGGCATCAGCTTCGGCATAATGGCGTTCCTCGCGTCGGGTCTGCCAAGGAACCAGGAACACCAGCGCACCTTCTCTGCCTTGGCTCGATCCTCGTCCGTTACCACCAGCTCCAGCGCGGCGACCTCCTCGGCGATCATGATTGTGGACTTCACTGAAAATGCAGAAAGTAGAAATCGGAGTGGCAGCTGATGTCATTTAGAGCTTCTTGATCGTATGACTGGAATGAACATGAAGCAGAAGCATTTTTATTGAACGCGAAGACACTGTAGTGGTAGTATTTTATCAAGCATGGGCACCTGCACTGGCACTCCAAGTCTTCTTGGCCTGGTGCTCCTGAATGCGCCTCTCAATCTCCGGGCGGAAATTCTTAATGAGACCCTGCACGGGCCAGGCCGCGGCATCACCCTAAGATCGGGAAAAAGTTAAACCTTACAAAAACACAACACGAAAAGATAACAATACTACATACCAGGGCGCAGATAGTGTGACCCTCTATCTGCCTGCTAAGCTCCTCGATCATGTCGATCTCCGAACTCTTTGCACTCCCGGTCTCGAACCTCTTCATCATGTTGGCCATCCACGTCGTGCCCTCCCTGCAAGGCGTGCACTGCCCGCAGCTTTCGTGCTGGTAAAACGCCGATAGCCTTGAGATGGCCTGGATCATGTCCGTGCTCTTGTCCATCACAATCACGCCCGCAGTTCCCAAACCCGACGTCACGTCCTTAAGCGCGTCAAAATCCATCAAGATATCGTCGCACGTCTTCTTGTTGAGGACGGGCACCGATGAGCCACCCGGAATAACGCCCAGGAGATTGTCCCACCCTCCCTTGACCCCACCCGCGTGCTTCTCCAACAGGACCCGGAGCGGTATCGACATCTCCTCCTCGACTACACATGGGGCGTTCACGTGACCTGAAATGCAGAACAGCTTCGTCCCCGAGTTCCTGGGCCGACCCATAGACGCGAACCAGTCCCCTCCACGCCTGCAGATCGTCGGCGCGACGGCGACGGTCTCGACGTTCGCGACCGTAGTTGGGCACCCGAATAGTCCGACGTCGGCCGGGAACGGGGGCTTCAACCTCGGCTTCCCCTGTTTACCTTCGATTGACTCAATGAGGGCCGTCTCCTCGCCGCAGATGTAGGCTCCAGCCCCGCGGTGGACGTAGATATCGAAATCGTAACCCGATCCGCAAGCGTTCTTTCCGATGAGCCCAGCCTTGTAGGCCTCGTTAATGGCCTCCTGGAGGTTGGACGCCTCGTTGTAAAACTCGCCGCGGATGTAGATGTACGCGGCTGTGGCGTTCATGGCGCGACCGGCGACGAGGCATCCCTCGACGAGCTTGTGTGGGTCGTGCCTCATAATTTCGCGGTCTTTGCAGGTGCCCGGCTCGCCCTCATCGGCGTTGATGACGAGGTATCGCGGCTTCGACTTGTCGGGCCCACCCGGTTTGTTCATAAAGCTCCACTTGAGGCCCGAGGGAAAGCCGGCGCCGCCGCGGCCGCGAAGGCCAGAGGTCTTGACCTCGTTGATGATCCAGTCGTGGCCTTTAAGAATGATCTCCTTAGTCTTGTACCAGTCGCCGCGCTTCATGGCGCCTTTGAGGCGAAAGTCGTGACGGTTGTAGAGGTTGGTGAAGATGCGGTCTGAGTCCTTCAGATTCCCGTACGTGCGCTGCGGGGCGGCATCGGCAGCTACAGTCGCCAGCCGTCGAACGGGCGCTCTAAGCGAGGACAGCATTTCGACGCGATCTTTTTGCGTTTCGTCGTGGGATACAAAACCGCTTGCCCGCAACTACCATATGTGTAATATCACTAATAACATCTTCTAAATCTTCTTAAACGAAGGCGGTGACATTATCTAAAGCTTTGTGCATTGAAAACGAAAGCGACGAGACCATAACCACCACCAACTACAAAAACGGGAGAGGTCGGATGAGAACTTGCTGTAAATAAAGCCAAAGAGTGAGTAATTAATTTCCTTCCCGAAAGGTTAAATCGTCCCGACAAAAAGCGTCCGCAGGGTCAAGCCTCATGGCCGCTGAATGAACTGTTACAAAAAAAAATTGCATGAAAATGAACTATATGACACGAAAAGGGACAAGCGAAGAACAAGAAAGGGTAGTGATCGAGAGTAGAGCCGAGACATAGTCGCCCTTGGAATTTAATACAAAAGTTATTGGAAAGACTGCTCTGAAAAACATATTATTTTAAAAGGCATCATCAAGCTTCATCATCCCTCCACGTCACAAGCCTGGCTCCAACAACCTCGACATCGAGTTGCAAGAAAGACCCGCCCTTCCCGTCCGTCGTATCCTCCCGACCACTTGCACCTTCCGTTTTACTACTTGCCGCGGCCGAGGGCAAGTTCGCGATCACAGAGAACAACGGCCCTCCTGTGCGTCCACACGATCCCAACCCATCGCTGCTTCCATTCTCAGCATCGTCCAGCATAGCCTCACTCCATGCCGCGACGCCACCAACCCTTCGCGGTGCCTCGTCCCCAAAAATGACCGGCGGCGGGCTGGCAAGAGGGTCGCGACTCGGCACGCGGCGGCGCCTCCTCGCAAGCCCGGAAGGCGCCGACACTGCGTCGGTCGATGTCTGCGGAGCTGGCCTCCCGGCACCGCCCTTCCGCGTCCCCGAACGTTCTCCGCGGTCGTTCCCAAAAAGTCCCGACAACCACCTCACGCGGTCGGTCGCCTCCCTCGAAAGCGAGCTCTCAACCTCCGCCGCCAGGACCTCCAAAAGACTCGTCAGATTTGCCAGCGGGACGTCGACGGCGGAAGTCGTCAAAGGGGCAGCGCCACTTGCGTTGGATAGCGCCGAGATGAGGAGAGTGGAGGGATGGCGCGATGCGGAGAGCGCGGCGCGGAAATTATGGCGTTGTTGTAACGATGGGTTTAAGATGAAAGAGGATGCCTCGATGACGCCAGAGAGGAGGAGAGGCATTGGAGGGGCGTCAAGCAGAGGAACGGGGAGGTCAGAGAGAAGGTCCGTGATGACCTTCTGTTGCCGGAACCTGAGAGTAGGATACAAAAATAAGCATTGGAAACACCGACCTTAAAGCAAGATATGCAAACCTGCCGGCCTCGGAGCGAGTTGCGATTAAATCCGACGTCGTGGTCGATGATGAAGGGAAGAGGAACATAAAGAACGAAAACATGAACACCATGAACACGGCCCCGGCCGATTTGCCCCTCACGCCACTCCTAAGCCCGCCGCCGCCGCCGTTGCCGTCCACCTCCTCCATCGGTGGCAGCATTCCCCCACCCACAACCCCAAAACTCCGGATCCTCAAGTCTCTATTCTCCTCTACAAGCGCCCAATTCGCCCTCTCTAGCTCAAGCAACCGACACCTGAGCGCGTCATTCTCCGTGATGAGCGCGTGCGCGTGCGACTCGAGCGAGACAAGGTGGTCCCGCTTCCGCTTGCGAGACTGGTCCGCCGCCTCGCGATTCTTCACCATCCTCGCTTGGTACTTGGTCAGGCCTGAGGCCGGTGCGGTTACAAAGGGGCCTGAGTCCCGGGCGTGGGTATCTCCCTCGACCTTGATGGCGATGGTGCCCGAGGCGGCGTCGTCGGATGAAGATGTGGGCTGCGGTGGCGGGGAGGTCGAAGCGGACATGGCCTTGCTTCTTCGTGATAATGCGGCCGCCGTTGGTCCCGCTGCGGTGGCTTTCTCGAGCTCGGACTTCTTCTTCCTTCCCGGCTTACGCCTCACGGGCTCGTTAAGTAGCTGCTGGCAAGCGTTCGCGGCGTCAGACCGCAGGAGCGCGACGAGCGGCGCGATATCAGCTGCTGGTGTTGCCAGGGCCGCCACAGGTAAAGGCATGGCAGGTCGTGGCATCGGCACGGCCACGGTGGCCAGTGCCACAGCGGCGTCGGGCAGGAAGGCGTGATGCAGCGGCTGCCCGACACCAGCCAGCTCGTCCATGAGCCAGTCCGGCGACGGCGGGCGCATCGGGTCGTCCGTACTGCGCGCGTGATGCTGTCCTGCGCGTGTGCAGGCGTGATGGTTGGGGGACGCCGACGGGCTGTTGGCCGAGTTTGGCGGTGAAGGGATGTCGCCGCTCTCGCTCTGGTTGCCGGCTGGGTCGATCGCAGTGTTCGCGGTGGTCGTTAGGTGCGTGGGACTCTTTAGGACATCAGGATTCCACGGCGACAGGAGGTCGTCGCCTGTCTCTGGGATGTCGAAATCCAGAAAGGCCGAGAGGTCCAAGTCGCTCGGAGGAGGCGCCGGCGGCGGGCTCGCGAGGGAAGATGTCGCGGCCAAGGAGGTGGCTCGCATTTAGGCCTCTGTTGTGTCAAAGGTGGATCGAGTTGCTCTGCGCGACTTGACAAGTATCTTCGTCGAATGTGAATGGTATGTGATAAATCGCAGTCCACGTACTGTAAGGGAGCTATCTTGCGACAAGAATGTCTGCTAAAGAACGGTTCATCTTATCAACTAAAGCTTCTCTGTGCTTGACCGGGGCGTGCTGGAGAATGTATCAGGCGCCTATCTTTATTGCAACTCCTCGTCACATCGTCGGTGGCGGCTGCCGCCAACGTCGCAGTGGCGGCACGCGACACGGCCGCGGTTGCCACCACCCTCTATTAGTTTTACTACTCGCGTACGCGAACACGAGGTTGCGTGACCTAGGTTGCGGGGTGGCTGATAAGTCAGCTGCTGTGGAATTTGACGAAGAGGTGGGCTGACGGTCGGCGGAGAGCGATCATCGTGTCGCCATACACATACAGAATGCAATACGTTATATCTAGGTACACTAGCATAAATTCGAAGAGTCGCAAGTTTGTCACAGTACCACTAAGCTGTTGATAGGAAGCGGAAACAGTATCTTAAAGATAAGTTCCGCGCTTCCACGTACAAGCAGGCCCGACAACATGATCTTGCATGCAGTCCAGTAACTCCCGTTGACGAATACTATGTGAGACAACGTTGAGCGTCGGAAAAAAGAAAGTCCAACAGCTACCAGTCAAAGCCTCGACATTTGACGTGAGTACCAGCAGATTAACCAGCCAGGCGTACTCGAGCTCGTTGTAATCCCATATAACCATAAGAATCAGAAGTAACTTTCCAAAGCTTGAAACGATGATCCCCATGGATATTTGGTTGTAGAAGACGATCCCCTGTTCATTTGGCATATGCAGCCAGGTTGCCACGCGAATTCCGAAATGCCAAGCAAAAAGTTCTGCAGAAATTTACAATTGGTCACGGTGGCGTTGCCTACCTACCGTGCAGATGGTTAAAATAAGGAGGTACTGGTGAGAAACCGACCCTCCCGCGATTGGGTATTGTTGATACAGATTATTGTAGAGCTTCTCGATATGAAACCATTTCATATCTGTTCCAATCAGAAAAGCGAGCGCAACATCTCCGCACTTACAGACTTCGAATAAAACCAACAGCACGGACAACTTTAATATGTCACTCTATAACATTCATCAGAGCTCGCGTGAAGAAGACATGGGAGCCCATGACGACCCACATTGACTCCCCATTTCCCATAATTGATCCTGTTTTTGAGCAAATGTCGATAAACAGGCCGCTTATGCAGGATCATGTCGATGAACACGATGACGATGTCGTTCTCGATGTACTTGTCCGCGAACGCATGGCAATTCGGCTGTTGCGATAAGTGACGCTAACAATATCGGACCACGCACACACTGAGTCAATCTGATGTTGCCCCTAGAGTACTCCGTAAAAAGCGGCTCGACCGGGCCGCCGCAGTTGACGCATATCGTCATCCGCAGACGCTTCCGGACCGCGTTTGGGAGCCACCGCCAGTCGCTGGCGCAAGCTGGTAATTAGACGATCCCCTGTTGATGAGGACCCCATTCGCGGCCCTCCTGATCGGGCTCCTCGCGGCTGTCGCCGTCGTTGTCGCCGCCGATGTCTCGCTTGATGCCGCGATTGAGGAGGCGAAGGCCGTGGCTGACTCAGTCGGGAGGCCGTCGAAGACCATCAATCCGGACGGCGTGCTCGAGACTCTAACGGACGACAACTTCGACGAGCTGACGAAGGCCTCGGACTGGTTCATCATGTAAGTAACGGCGCCGGCGATGGATACATCCTTTCGTAATCCCGTCTTCCACTCGCCTGATTGCCGACATATTTAAAGGTTCATGGCCCCTTGGTGCGGCCACTGCAAGCGCATGATGCCCGCTTTTGAGGAGCTGGCTCAATCGAAACAAGGAATGATGAACATCGCGACCGTCGACTCCACCGTGAACCCAGACCTCGTGAACAAATTCGGAATCAAGGGCTTTCCAACCTTGAAATTCGTCAGAGGGCCAAAAAAAGTGGTCGACTACAGCGGGGGCAGAACTGTTGTGGACATGCAGACGTTTTTGAAGCAGTATCTAGGGTAATCATCTCGCGCCGGGACTTGATGATGCTGACAAATTGGTCACTTTAGGCCTCCTTTCGAGGTCATAGGAGCGGGCGAAATTGAAGACTTCATTCAGACTAAAGGCCTCGCGCTCGGGTACGTCTATGACCCGAACAATGCGCCTGATAAGCATCTGGTAATACCCCTTTAAATACTACAATATCCTGACCTTCTCCAACTCGAGTAGAAGCGATTCCTTCAAGTCTGCCGTGCCCTTCGCGGCGACATCGCCGTGTTCGTCTCTCCCGACGTGGCCTCTTATAAACTTCTACAGCTCGAGCCGGGTACACCTCGCACGATCCTCTTCAAGGAGGGCGGTCTTGAGCGCCTCCCCTTTGCCGGCTCGATGGACCTTTCCCTCCCCGCCACCCGCGCGCGCATGGCCGAGTGGACCCTCGAGAACCTTTCGTCCCTAACGCACGAAATGGACCGTGTAACGACGGACGACGTCATGAACTCGGGCGACGTCGTTGTGGTCCTCATTACCAACAACATGGATACGAGGTTCAAGGAGCAAATGAAGACTCTGAGGAAGATTGCCGCCGCGTGGAGAAAGAAGTCGTCCGAGCATGAGAGGGGCGTGAGCTTCGCTTGGATCGACGCGCTGGAGCATGAGGCGTATGTCAAGAGGGCGTTTAAGGCGAGCAATAACAACTTGCCGCATTTTGTTATTGCGGACCCGGCGCATGAGATGCTTTACGTCTCCGGCGCGGATGGGAAACCGCTTGTCTTCCAGGAGAAGCCGGCGCTCAAGGCAATTGAAGGGGTTTTGAAGGGGGATATCGAGGTGGGACAGAAGTGTTTTGTGAGAGACACGCGGTGTTTAAGGACTAAATTTCGTTCCTTACCCTTCTTCTGTAGGGCCAAACGACCCGTGACTTTTGGGTACTTCTCGACGAGTACTTCAACTGGTTCATGAAGAAGTTAATGGTATAACTTTTCCAGTCTTTAACTTTCTTCTTCGCATTTCTGACGCGTCATGTATTATCGTCAGATCATCCTCAACCCTGTTTACTTTGTGATTGCACTGATCATTGGGATGACTTTCTTCTTATACCACATTATCACCACGCCGGAGGAGCCCTTGGACCCAAAAGAGGTGATGAAGAAGATTGAAATCAAGCACGCCGCGACGAAGAAAGGGGATAAGAAGAAGAATTAAAGTCTGATGCCCTTCCTTTTTTGCAACCAGTAATATGTTGGTGATTTGGGCTTCATAGATAATATATAAAAATAGTGTCGTTCATAATGCTCGTGCGAAAGGAAATTTGACGACTAGCGTTTGTAACCCCAGGATCGTTCCCAGCAGTAGGCGGCAGCAAGACGACGGACATGCCGGTCATCACCGGACAAACCCCGTCTTCCAAGCCGACGACGTCATGGGGCGTCCCGACGAAGCCGGACCTCCCGAAACGGCTCTCGTCTGAGCAGAAGGACCTTGAGCGGAATTGGGAGGAGCAGGAATCGGCCCTTTACGAGCGCCTCGTGCTCAAGAAGGAGGACAGCGAGGAATTGCTGCGGAAAATTGGGGTCTGGTGCAGCGGCTGCGACAGTCTTGGGCAAAATCCATTCGTGAACGGCCTAGAGGCGGCGGGCCTGTGAGTGCCGCAGGGTTGCAAATCGAAGACGGGAAATAGGAGAGAGATCTAAAGCTATTATCTGGGGCATGAAGGTACAAAATCATCGCGTGCTTCGGACTGTCGTATCCGCCCCAGCCGATCAATCGCGTCCTCCTCTTCCCGCCACCTATGCAGGAGTCGCAAGTGCCGTATGATTCGGCCGCGGAGGATCAGGCCGAGCGCGACGCGTTGATGGCCGGGTATTACTTGGGTGCGGCAACGAAGGCATACAACATGGGCCTGGATGCCTTGCGTCTCGCGCTGATGATGACGACTTTTAAGGAGACGTTGGATTCTTACATTGGTTGGCACTTTTGTTTATCCATAACCCCGTCGGTTATCCTATTAAGCGGTTTGCAGAATACGCTCGGAAGGAGAAGGCCGCCTCTACCGCGAGACTTATCCGCTTGTTTCAGGGCAATCTTTTGAAAGCATGTGCTCCCATACCTCTAAAAAGGCTGAATGGGAGGAAAAGTGGCGTCGTTTTTACCTTGCAGCAAACCAAGGAGATCATCGCGTTCTTTGAAGCTACGTATGTATGCCTTCACGTTGCTGCAGTGCTAAAGTTTTGTTCGTGTAGATTCGTCCGGCATGTCAAGCTCATCACATACACCTTACTGCGATCCCGCGATCTTTTGTTTGTCCGATGCCGGAAGAACCTGGAAGAAGATTACAGGGTGGCGCCCTTGTCGACCGCGGTGCCTGCGGAAAGATGGGAGGACTACCTGGCTGGTGAGACGGAGAAGGCGAGAAAAGAGAGGGAGGTAGAACTGGTGCGTCCTGTTTCGTTTTTTGAGTTTCATGCTATCAGATAGGTAATGTTATGACACAGGAGGAAATCGAAGCCAAAAAGAGAGAGCTCATAGAGAAGGAAAGGCTTATGCAGGAGGCTGCCGTCCTTGCCGCGCGACCGTTCCGGAGGGTCAATGGTAATCAATGACGGACGTGCGAGAGTAGCTAACGTGATATTTTGTGAAGGCGTTGTAGCGCTCTCCGTCGAACCCATCGACCCTCTTCCCGCCGAAGACTTAAGCTATCCTACCCCTGCCACCCTCTTCACCATGCCCCCACCAGAGCCTGAAGGCATCCTCGACGCAGAAGCAATGCTCGCCCCACCCATGATCAACCTTGGCGATGCGTCCTCAGTATCCCATGTTAACGGCCCGCACACCCTAAGCCTCCCGTATGCGGACCCGCATCCCGCAACTCCGTCTTCGAAGCGCGCGTCCGAAGTTGAATTGAAGGGCGGTATTAGTCACTCGAAATTATCTATCGATCACGCGACAACGGCCTCGGACCACGCCGCGAAGCCGGCCGCGGAGCATCTTGGCAAGCCCCATCACGACATGCACCAGCCGCACGGGCATCTACCTAGCACGTCCCAAAACTCTGACCACCGCTTGGCCGCGAACCTTCGCTTATCCGTTGGCAAAGAGCTCAACCATACTGCGACCAAGAATAGCAAGGAGCCCGCTGCCGCGTTGCCGTCGTCCGCCCGCCGGACGTCGTTCACGGTTCCGATTTCCCAACAAGCGTCCGTCTCGACGGACCCGCTTTCCTTGGCCATTTCATCGCAACTTTATAACGGCCACAACGCCTCCCGAGCTGGCTCGCGCCGCACGTCCGCCGCCGACATCCTGCCCTTGCCACCGCCGCAAGAGGTAAAGCCGCCGTCTTCAATTGTCGACAGGCCTAAGTCGCCCTCGGCTATCGCGAACGTGTTAGCGCTGTCAGCGCGGACGGCCATTGGCGAGCTGCAGAATCAGCTTATTAACAGGATGGAGCGGCAGGCCGGGGATATCGCGACGAGGGTTGGAAAGCTCGCGGCGGACAGATTGACGGTACGGGCAATGGAGAAGGAGGAGGCGATGAGCGCCATCGCGGCGTCGCAGTCCTCAAAGAAAGAAAAGGAGAAGGGGAAGAAAACTCCTGAGAAGAGGGTAAAGTCTGCAGAGAAGCGAGCTAGGGCGCAATAGAAGGACTGCGTGGTGGATTCTAATTGCACACCACTGATATTATATACAAAAGAGAACTAGAAACGGGGCAAACCTCGACCTTGGGGACCTCCAAAACACTCAAGTAGCTTCTGAAAGGCAAATCAGCAAATATCAATAAATCTACTTTTTTTTTATTTTTTTATTTTATTTTATTTTATTTTTCTGTTTTGCCTACGATCTAATGCAAGGAGAATGTATCTGTGCTTTTTTCCTGCCATTCGTGAAAGGCATTCTATCTCTCATTTCCTGCCGCTTATTATATGCGGCCAAATAACTTAAATTGCTCTTCTCTAATGTGCGGCGTATCTCCGAAACCCACGTATTGCTTTGCGCAATCAACCTCTTCTTTTTACCGCACATCAATAACAGACCAGTTCTCTTGATGAGGGCAACAAGGGAAACGCGGATGACGTTAATGTCGTAATGGGTATAAAACGAACGCGCTTGGAATAACCAAAAAAAAATTGGGTTGAAAAAGAATCACAAACCCGTTCCGAACTCAACCCAGAAAATCCGATTAGCGCTTTAAAAATCCGAAACGGTTACTGCCTACCTGAATGTGGAGTGCAAATTTCAACCGTCAGTCACAGCAAGAAACAGACCATTAACATCAACAACCATAAAACCAAAAAAAACACAAAAAAAACACAAAAAAAACACAAAAAAAACACAAAAAAAACACAAAAAAAACACAAAAAAAACA
>JADGJL010000147.1:1851-37243 GCA_027600665.1 Irineochytrium annulatum | reverse complement strand
AAATCAGTATTACTGGCATGCACAAGGCATTAATTGCAGAAGTTGACAATCACCGCCACCGCGTGCCCTTCCTGACCTCACGGACTAGATCCTGTGGCTCATTCGCCTCATCAGCCGGCCGTGTTCTGTAACGATTACCAGGGAACCTCCTGAGGGATGCACCGAAAGAAGGCGTTCTCGTCGAAGCAGAAGAAGGCGCAGCTGGCCGAGAAGCGCGCCCGGAAGCAGGCCGCCTCGGGCCACGACGACGACGACGATGAGAACGTGGCCGGTGATCACGACGCGGACCCCTCGCAGCTGCCCATCCCGCAGGTGCCACGCCCGACGCGCATCAGCACGAACCCGCGCCTCCTGCCGTCCGCCCACGACGACTCCATCGAAAGTGGTGACGTCGGCGACGTCGAGGAGTCCTCCAGCTCGTCGTTCCCTCGGAGGCCGCTGCCAGGGACGCGGCACCACCAGCTGCATCACCACCTCCCTCACAAGAGGCGCGAGGACGAGGACGAGGGGCATCCGGGACACGGGGAGGGGCACGAGACCGAAGGCGCGGATACCGATGATGTGAGCATGAGGGATGGCGTTGTCGGCGAGCGCGGCCTGAACGAGAGGAGCGAGAGGGACGTGAAGGCCCACAGGCTGCAGTCGGTCTTTGCAAAGCTGTCGCCGAAGGAGATGGAGGAGAGGAAGCGGGAGAGCCAGTTGCCGTTCACTCGGTTGCCGGAGGTTAGTTTTCGGTTGTCCTGTTGTTACAAATGGAGTGTTATATTTAACGCTTTACCAGGAGGCTCTTGAGATTGGGTTCGAGAATTTATATCCCGGCAACAGCACCATCGACTTCCCGAAGCGGCCTCCGTGGACGCGCGGCGAGTCCAAGGAGGAGTTAGAGGAGAGGGAGACAAAGTATTTTAACGAGTGGATGCAAAAGACGTACGCGCAGTGGCCGGCAGATAAGCTGAGCTACTTCGAGCATAACCTGGAGGTCTGGCGGCAGCTGTGGAGGGTCGTGGAGATATCGTAGGTTTCGCCTTAGATTGTAGCTGGAAAATTTTAACTTCTTCGTTAGGGACATTATTCTGTTTGTTGTAGATTCGAGGCATCCGATTCTCCACTTCCCTCCGACTTTGTACGACTACGTTGTGAACAAAATGAAAAAGAAGCTTGTGCTCGTGTTCAACAAGGTGCGCTCCAACTACATCCTTATAGGGTTGACTTTCCCTTGCTAGATCGACCTCGTAGACCCAATCACCCTCTCGGCCTGGCGCGACTACTTCCATTCTCTCTACCCGTCCCTCCACGTCGCTCACTTCAGCATCTACCCTCCCGAGGTTCACCTCCCAACCCCCTCTGCTGACGCGTCCTCCTCAACGGCTGCTACTCGCCTGAAAGCCCCAACGACATCTAGCCGCCTCCAGCGCTTCTCTCGCTCCGTCGGCGTCACGGCCGTCCTCGAAGCGTGCCGGGACGTCGAGGTCGTTAAGGGCGGCGTTAAGGTCGACTGGGAGCACATGATCGCGGAGGAGGCTGCCAGGCGGAAGAGGATGGAGGAGGATGAAGTTGGCGGGGTGCCTGTGGTAGAGGAGCGCGAGAAGAGGAGGCGGAGAAGGGCTAAGAAGGGGGAAGATGAGGAGGAGGAGGCCGACGCGGATGACGATGAGGACGAGGAGAATACGGATAAAGAGGAAGATGACGAGGATGGGCCTGATGGTGCAATGCGTGAGGGCGAAGGGGAGATTGGAGTTATGGATCCGCGGAAGGACCTGATCACTATAGGCCTTGTAGGACACCCGTGAGTACCTTTAATCCATCATTTATTCCAAGTACCCTTCCTCCATCATTTATGCCAAATGATTACCGCAGTTGCTGATCATCCGTGCTCAGGAACGTCGGGAAGTCTTCTCTAATCAATGGCATTATGGGACGGAAAGTCGTTTCAACCTCAAGGACACCAGGGCATACAAAGCATTTTCAGACGATCCACATCAACAAAGCCGTCCGGCTCTGTGATTGCCCTGGCCTTGTGTTCCCTGGCATTCTTCCGAAGCCTCTGCAGGCACGGCGAATGATTGTCTTTAGAGTCCTCCGCGTTCATATCTAATGCCTTCTCATTTCTTCAGATTTTATCCGGTATGTACAAAATTGCACAAGTGCAGGAGCCATACTCCTCGGTTCAATACCTCGCCGAACGGGTGCCCATAGAGAGGGTCTTAAAACTAACTCCGCCGGATGGCGACAAAAAGGACGCCAACCACAATTGGACAGCGTGGGAGATTTGTGAAGGTGAGATAAGTTTGAAGTTTTACAAGAGTGTTTCCGAGATATTAAATATAACGATTTCTTGCTCACTGTGGACAGCATACGCCATCGCGAAGGGATTCCTGACCCCACGCGTAGGCAGGCCGGACGTCTACCGAGCCGCAAACTTGATCCTGCGAATGGCCAACGACGGACGCCTGCTGATGGGCTTTAAGCCGCCGGGATTCTTCGCATCCCTGAAGGCGCGTATCGAGAGCTTGGTCGCTGGCTCGAGCGCGAGGGGGAGGCTTGGGATCCTGCAGGTGAATAACAAGCCAGATGCGGACCGGGAGGGCGCGGCGGACGAGGAGGAGGAGGGGGACGAAGACGACGACAGGGGGCGGACGGCGAGTTTTAACGCTTTTGCGATGCTCAGTGTTGATGATGAGGAGGATTAGGGGTGTTAGCAAGTCTTTTTGATGAGGGCCGTGATTAATTTAGCATGCTCGACGAGTCGCTGCGTATAAAAACAATAAAATAGTTAGTTGTTCTCACAATCAAGCAAGGTAGCACAAGCGGATAAGCCGGGTGGCTCAGACGAGGCTCGAAGTTCCAGAAGTCGCGGAATCCTTATCGGGTTTGGACCCCGCCACGCTTTCATCCTGGCGTAAACAGAGTTCCTACTCGTTCGCGACCGAAACGCCCGCCGTCGTCGTCATCATCAGCATCAGGTCGGGGCCGATAAGCGTCCAAAGATAAGCGACTCCTAGAAAAGGCTCATCGACGAGATCGTCCATCACAGCCTCCTTCCCGCCTCCACCTCATAAGGGCCGCCACTCCCGGCTTTTGCACCCACCACACACCACCACCACCCACCAACCTCCCATCCCACCGCTGCCGCAATGGCGTACCTCGAGAATGCCGCCGGCGTGAACCCGTTTGTCGGCGAGATCTACAACATGTCGCTCGTCGACCCGGGAGCGCCATCGTACTCTGGCCTCGACCTGAACTCGAACGGGTTCATGCTGTGGGGAGCCGCTCTCGTGTTCATCATGACACCTGGGCTTGGCTTCTTCTACTCCGGCATGACACGGTCAAAGAACGCGCTGACGATGATTATGCTGTGCATGTGTGCGATGTGCGTCGTGACAATACAGGTACGCATCTGCAGATGTTAGTTCTGGTTCTTCTCCCTTATGCTGACGGGAGCGCCTTTTGGTAGTGGGTCATGTTCGGTTTCTCGCTTTCTTTTAGCGAGTGGGACAATAGCCCGAACGGAACAGGATCAAACTTCATTGGGAACTTTGATCACGCCGGCCTCAAGGGTATTGGGGCCAACTCCCTTCCCTTGACGGCCCCGGCCATCTCCTCGGTCGTCTTCATGATTTACCAGATGCAATTCGCCACAATTACCGCTGCCCTCATCTTCGGCTCCGTCGCCGAGCGCGTCCGCATCCTCCCCGCGATGATTTTCATCTTCATCTGGACCACCGTCATCTACGACCCCATCGCCTACTGGACCTGGTCGTGGCGCGGCTGGATCCACAACATGGACTGTATCTCCACCACCACGTCCGGAATGGGCAGCCCCGGCCCTTGCGGCACCGGCGGCCTTGACTTCGCCGGCGGCGGCCCCGTCCACATCGCGTCCGGTTTCGCCGGCCTCGCCTTCTGCATCGTCCTCGGCAAGCGTCGCCGCGTCGGCCTCGAGGAGTTCAAGCCCCACAACCTCGCCAACGTCTTCCTCGGCACCGCCCTCCTCTGGTTCGGCTGGTTCGCGTTCAACGGTGGCTCCGCCCTTGCCGGCACCGCCCGCGCTGGCATGGCCGGTGCCGTCACGCACATTGCAACGGCCTCTGGTGCGCTCGCATGGCCCCTCTGGGACTACATGTGGTCGAGGAAGATGTCGGGTCTTGGCTTCTGCTCCGGCGCGGTCGCCGCCCTTGTTGCCATCACGCCGGCGTCCGGTTTCGTTGCTCCTTGGGCTGCCATCAGTGAGTTTCACTTTGGACAAGGAAAATCGCGTTTACTTACCTTTCTCCCTTTAGTCATCGGCGTCACCGCTGGCATCGTCTGCAACATCTCATGCCGCATTAAGGGCTTCTTCGGCTTTGACGACTCCCTCGACGCCTGGGGCGTGCACGGCATCGGAGGCTTCCTCGGCAACATCCTCACGGGCATCTTCGCACAGCGCTGGGTCGCCGGTCTCGATGGGACTGGCACGCTGGCCGGCGGCTGGGTCGATGGCAACTGGAAGCAAGTCGGCTACCAGCTCGCGGGCTCGTCCGCCATCGCGGGCTACTCCTTCGTCGGCAGCTTCATCATCTTGTCGCTCATTAACCTCATCCCGGGCCTGCACCTTCGACCGACAGAAGACGAGGAGATTCTCGGTGGGGACTTGGGCGAGATGGGCGAGGTGGCGTATGAGCTCGTCAGCAGCATCATGGAGCCGTTCCCGGAGATGAAGGCCTCGCCGGAAGTCGAGCACCACAAGGTGGAGGAGTCGACTGTGACTGTTTAAGGGAGTTTCTGGTTATTTACGCATATTGAGTTCTCTTCGTCTTTTTGAGGTTTCTAAGTTTGGTGATTTTCGTTGATTCGATGATGGGCTAGCCGGGATTCGTGTTCTCTCGTTGCCGTTTTATTGTGTTGTTGTCGTATTGTGTGGTGGACGATGACTTTAGTAGGGTCGAGGTTTATTGGCGGCGCGGAAGGAGAATCAAGTTAAGATGGCGGGCCCCGAGTTTGTCCCCTCTTTTCGTCTCTTTCTTTCCCTATTTGCCGTCGTTTAACGAGTTTGGAGGCCGACTCGCGCTTGGGAATTATTTTGTTTATGTTTTGTATCTGGATTGTCTTTTACCACTCTCCTTCTCTTCCTCATGCCTCGTGCTGTCTTTATCATATGTCTATTATTAACACCCTCAATCGTATTCGTGTAGCAGTTTATCAATTTCAAGTGTGCTTTTTTGTCCTCCTAGTAGTAGATGAAATAACAACACTTTTCCTATGCAAAATCATTCCTTGTGATTGATTTGTCGCGTTGTCTTAAGTGCTTCAATCTTGCAGGTGATGAGCTAATCATTTTTTTTTTTTTTTGGCGGACAGAAGAATCTGAATGTCGCCGCAGAGTAAGAGGAGCTGAATTGAGCATTTTGATGTCTTTCCAGTGGAGGAAAATACAACCCCTCACCGAAGCTCCCTAACGAGAAGTGTACGATTGCATGAATAGTTACCCGATCCCAAAAAAGTATATTCGTACATGTATATATGGTCAGCTGCGGATTTTTTATGACAGGAGTTAGTTCACCACGTTTTATTAATGATGAAGAAATCTGAAAAGAGATCGATCCTATCTCTAAAATTAGATGGGCCATAAACAGCATCTCCATCTTCAACTTATTCTTCCCGCAACCAACGCCACTCCGCGCCTGTGCTGTTTGCCGAACATTCCGGTCCTTATCGGTTGGCTTCACGCTAATCGCGTATCTTTCGCGTTTGACGAGCGGATTTCATTTCGTTTGTTGTTGCGAAACGGAGACGCGTCCGGTTCCACACGCTCAGCTGGACCTCCTCAAAGAAAGGCCCTTTATTCACACGCTCCCGTGCCTGCTGCAGTTACTCGCTCGGTTCTCTCCTTCCTTCCCGTCCAACCCCGTCCGCGATGTCCTACCTCGAGAACGGCGCCGGCGTGAACCCCTATGTCGGCGCGGTCTACAATGTCTCGTTCATCGACAGCGGCGCGCCGTCGTACTCCGGCCTCGACCTGAACTCGAACGGCTTCATGCTGTGGGGTGCCGCACTCGTGTTCATCATGACGCCCGGCCTGGGTTTCTTCTACTCTGGCATGACGCGGTCCAAGAATGCGCTGACGATGATTATGCTCTGCATGTGCGCCATGTGCGTGGTCACAATACAGGTGCGTACCCACAGACCTAAACTCTGTTTCTTCTTCTTTATGCTGACGGGAATGTTGGTCACAGTGGGTCATGTTCGGTTTCTCGCTTTCCTTCAGCGAGTGGGACAACAGCGTGAACGGGACAGGGTCTTACTTCATCGGGAACTTTGATCACGCTGGCCTTAAGGGCGTCGGCGCCAACTCCCTTCCCTTGACGGCCCCGGCCATCTCCTCGGTCGTCTTCATGATCTACCAGATGCAGTTCGCCACTATCACCGCCGCCCTGATCTTCGGCTCCGTCGCCGAACGCGTCCGCATCCTCCCCTCCATGATCTTCGTTTTCATCTGGACGACCGTCATCTATGACCCCGTCGCTTACTGGACCTGGTCGTGGCGCGGCTGGATCCACAACATGGACTGCATCTCCACCACCACGTCCGGAATGGGCAGCCCCGGCCCTTGCGGCACCGGCGGCCTTGACTTCGCCGGCGGTGGCCCGGTCCACATCGCGTCCGGTTTCGCCGGCCTCGCCTTCTGCATCGTCCTCGGCAAGCGTCGCCGCGTCGGCCTCGAGGAGTTCAAGCCCCACAACCTCGCCAACGTCTTCCTTGGCACCGCCCTCCTGTGGTTCGGCTGGTTCGCGTTCAACGGTGGCTCCGCCCTTGCCGGCACCGCCCGCGCAGGCATGGCCGGCGCCGTCACCCACATCGCCACCGCTTCCGGCGCGCTCGCTTGGCCGCTTTGGGACTACGCGTGGTCCAGGAAGATGTCCGGCCTTGGCTTTTGTTCGGGTGCCGTCGCCGCGCTCGTGGCCATCACTCCCGCTTCCGGTTTCGTCGCCCCTTGGGCTGCCATCGGTGAGTACTTTGCTGTTCTTTTATCTTTGTGTAAATTACCGATCACTGAGCACGAGCGCCTTCTCTTGCAGTCATCGGTGTCTCCGCCGGCATTATTTGCAACCTCGCTTGCCGCATCAAGGGCTTCTTCGGCTTCGACGACTCCCTCGACGCCTGGGGCGTGCACGGCATCGGAGGTTTCCTCGGCAACATCCTCACGGGCATCTTCGCCCAGCGTTGGGTCGCGGGCCTTGACGAGACCGGCACAATGGCCGGCGGCTGGGTCGACGGCAACTGGAAGCAAGTCGGCTACCAGCTTGCCGGCTCCTCCGCCATCGCTACTTACTCGTTCGTCGGAACTTTCATCATCCTGTCTGTCATCAACCTTATCCCCGGGCTGCACCTGAGGCCGACGGAGGATGAGGAAATCCTCGGTAGCGATTTGGCGGAGATGGGAGAGGTTGCTTACGAGCTCGTGTCAAGCGTAATGGACGCGTTCCCTGACGCGCAGATGAAGCAGGATAACCCAAGCGACTTCGTTCCCTTAGCTCCCAAGTAGATGCCGGCTCTTCGTTTATGTTGTATTCATCCTTTTATCTCAATGTACCTGTACATCGTCTTTCCCTTCTCGCTTTCGTTCTGTGGATTTAGAGTTTTTTCCCTTATATTAAACTGTAGAGCTCGACGCCATGTTAATTACTGCTCTGCTTCTCCTTGATTCATTTACTAGGATTGTCTGCTTCCGTCCAAGTAAATAAAACGCAGGTTGTTACTTCACAAATTATTGCGCTGTTACGCAGAATATTGCGCGTTATCTACGTTGCGAACAATAATCTTCATCCAGGCTAGGCGATTGCCAGCTATCCTGGCCAGCAGCAAAACAGGACCCCACCCGTTATCGCGTCACTGCTTAACGTGTTTGTAAGCGCCCGTCTGCCTGTTTGTTTCATTTCGGCTATCTCGATTTTCGGATTACGCGCTGGGAAGATAGCCTTTAAGTTTACTTCCATCCCGAGCTCTGTCGCTTACTCCTCATCGGCAGCCTCGATCGCTCCTTCCCGTTGAACTCAACACGTCCGCGAGCTTCCCTTCCGCCGTCATTTCGGCAATAACCGCCTCGCCCGCTACAGCTCCTCCCACTGTTCCTCACAACATCACAACATCGTATGTCCGGCAATCTCGCTGGCGTGAACGCAGCCGTCGGTGCCGCCTTCAACGCCACGATCGTGGACCCCGGCGCACCCGCGGACAATGGCCTCGACCTTAACTCGAACGGCTTCATGCTCTGGGGCGCGGCTATGGTGTTCATAATGACGCCTGGCCTCGGCTTCTTTTACTCCGGCATGACGCGCTCGAAAAACGCTTTAGTTATGATTATGCTTTGTATGCTTGCTATGTGCGTCGTATCCTTCCAGGTGTGTTATTAGTTCTTCAAAGATCTGCCCTGTATTAATCGGACGCCATTGTTTTAGTGGTTTGTGATGGGCTACTCTCTCGCGTTCGCCGAGTGGGATAACAGGGTAAACGGAACTGGGGGATCCAGCTTCATTGGCAACTTCGACCACGCCTTCCTCGGCAATGTCGGCGCCGACTCGCTCCCCATGACGGCCCCCGCCATCTCCTCGGTCGTCTTCATGATCTACCAGATGCAGTTCGCCACCATCACCGCTGCCCTCATCTTTGGCTCCGTCGCCGAGCGCGTCCGCATCTTGCCCGCAATGATCTTCATCTTCATTTGGACGACCCTCGTCTACGACCCCATCGCGTACTGGACCTGGTCCTGGCGCGGGTGGATCCACAACATGGCGTGCATCAGCACGGCAACATCACCAAACATGGAACCAGGACCATGCGGGACGGGCGGGCTCGACTTCGCGGGCGGCGGTCCCGTCCATATGACGTCGGGCTTCGCGGGTCTGGCGTTCTGCATCGTCCTCGGCAAGCGCCGCCGCGTCGGCCTCGAAGAGTTCAAGCCCCATAACCTCGCCAACGTCTTCCTCGGCTGCACGCTCCTCTGGTTTGGGTGGTTCGCATTCAACGGCGGCTCAGCCCTCGCCGGCACCGCGAGGGCGGGCATGGCCGGAGCAGTGACCCATATCGCCACCATCTCTGGCGCCCTGTCGTGGCCGCTATGGGACTACGTGATATCTCGCAAGATGTCAGGCCTCGGGTTCTGCTCGGGTGCCGTCTCGGCTTTGGTAGCCATCACGCCCGCGTCGGGTTTCGTCGCTCCATGGGCCGCCGTCATAATCGGCGCGACCACCGGCATCGTCTGCAACCTCGCCTGCAGGATCAAGGGGCTGTTAGGGTTCGATGACTCGCTCGACGCGTGGGGCGTGCACGGGATCGGCGGGTTCCTGGGGAACATCATGACGGGCGTGTTTGCGCAGAAATGGGTAGCGGGCCTCGACGATACCACAACAGTCCGCGGCGGGCTCATCGACGGCAACAAGTGGCAGCTTTTGTATCAGCTCATCGGGTCCCTTGCCATCGCGTGCTATTCCTTCGGCGGATCGTTTATCATCCTCACCGTTATTAACCTCATCCCGGGTCTGCACCTCCGACCTAGCGACGACGAGGAGATCCTTGGCGGTGACTTAGGGGAAATGGGCGAGGTCGCGTACGAGCTTGTGTCAAGCGTCATTGACCTCGCCGAGACGCCAACAGAGAGGACGCACCACCATCATCTTGCGGACGACCCGAAGTTGAACGATTACACCCATCCAATGTATCAGCAGCACCGCCAGCAGCACCACCAGCAGCAGCAAGCGCATTTCGGTCGGGGTCCCGTCGGCGGAACTGGAGTGGAGCGAAAGGTATCCTCAGCCACAATCGCGTCGCAGGCTACGACTCGGTCGCCGATGTCAAGTACGACTGGCGAACTTGGCGACGTGGTCTTCTATGACCCTAGCGCGCCTGCGGCTACAGGTGCGGGGGGCTTCCATGACTCGACGCGTGCTGAAGGTGGGACCGGCAGTATAAGGTCCACCGGCGCGTTTTATGAGCCGCCGAAATCCATTCTCAAGGTGTCAGGAGGCGTTGTGGAAGGGAGGAGGACCGCGACGGGAGGTGCGCCGGGGACGCAGATGGGATATACAGGGGGGTTTTCGGGGCAGTCGACCGTGATGGTTTGATGCGACGGAGATCTGTCGAAACGTGCGTTCTCTTTAGTCCAGTTGGGTTCATCGTTTGCTTCGTATCATTTGTACATACTTCGCTCAAACACCATCGCTTCCAGTCCAGGGCCAACATACTCAATTCCACATCCATTATGCGCCTTCATTAAGCTCGTTTCTTTCCTTTTGGCCTTGGTTCCTTGCTTTTTTCAATGATGTAGCGATTTTTCAGTCATTATGAATGTCGCATACATTGTAGAAAATGCGTCGATAGATAACAATTGTTTTAGGAAGTGGACCCATGTCGCATTCGTCAATTTTCCCTTGAATTGCGCCAGCAAGTTCTTCATCCAATACAAATGAACCCGCTAAGAACGTTCTCTAACAACTAACGCTCCTTTTTATCTCCATGTAGCATACACTGTAGAAGAAGCCGCCGTTTACAGAAAGACAAAAAAAACAAGCGAGTTTTTGTTTTTGCATGGAACATCCTGCACCCCACAGGTTTTTCTGTTACCAGCAGAAGCTCAGGAGTTGGTATATTTATTACTGTAACAAAACGCGCTCATCACTGTTGTGCTATCGCCGCAATTTCCACAAGGCAAATATACACTGCCAAATACACAGAATCAACAACCTCAATAAATTTGCTCAAGAAGCGAATAAAGCGCTAATAAAACGAAATCCCGGTCTTAATTACAAATATAATCACCTCCCCTGCAGCATGCTGAAATCCGCCCCACACCGCGTGCACTTCATATGATCGCATCCGCCATTCTTCTCGATCGGCGCGCGACACCCAGGCCCTGGGCACCTCCTCATCAACGTCGGGTTGGATCCGAGCAGCACCTCAAACTGACTGTCCGCCATGTCCTCCTTCTCCTTTAGCACCTTCTCCCTCGTCTCCCGGGCCTCCCTCTCCGACTGATCGGCCGCAAAATCGTCGCAGCAGACGAACGGCGCGTGGGACGCATCCTTTGACCCGCAGGAGCGGCACCAGGAATGGGAGCAGACCGGACACGTCAGCCAGATCACAGTCTGATCCGGGATTTGGAAGGAGGAGGGGCAGTCCGGGGCGGGGCAGTGCACGTAGGTAGTGTCGGTTTGCATGGGTTGGAGGCGGGCCTGTATATCAAAAGACTTCAGCCGTGGGGATCACTTAAGCGAACAACACCTGCCTTGCTTATATATCGCTCCCAAACCTTCTCCCTCCCACCCAGCACCCACAACAATTGGAACTCGGGAATCTCCATCATCTGAACCTTGCCCTTACCCTTGCCGTCGCCCTCGCCCTTTCCCTTGCCATCGCCAACGCCAGCCCTGCAAGCCGGGCACGCAACGGGCACCCGCCCGGCCTCTACATCGCCCACGACGCTCTCCCGCAAACACTCAAGGCAGAACTCGTGTCCGCATGTGAGCGAAACGCACGGCTCGACGCCGTCGTGCCGGCGCGCCTCGAGGCAGATGGCGCAGTCGTACGCCTCAGCAGGTTTGGCGGCCACATGCGACGACGACGACGCACCCCACGACGCAATCACGGAGAGAACGCGAGAGGACGTTGCGGCGGACCAGGCGTCGCGCTGGGAGCGGAGCATCTCCTCGTACCCCTTGTCGACCCAATCCGGCGCGACGCCACGCGGCGACCCGCGCCGGACAGGCCCGGCCGTGAGATCATCCGAAGCGCGCAGCCCCTTCTCGTCAGGATTCTTTCGCGGCCGCGGGTCGGGCGCGGAAGCATTATCCTCTGCCGGGAGACACGGAGGTATTTCCGCACCCTCGAGCTCCGAAATCTGGAGGAGTATTGCCGTTAGAAGGTTTTGGTTGGGATCGTCATCGTCGGCGGATGATGGCGCCGCGGCTGGCATTGGCGTGAACGCGGGGCTAGGGAGGGTCGTGCCCATCCGGAGTGCACGCGACGCGATTTGACAACCTCTTCCACCTAATTTTAATGCAGGATCTTCTTCTGCATGGCTCCGCTGATCAGTGAAGAACGCGACAATATTATGCACTGAGTATCTATCCGATAGGACGGCGCCTTGTATACTCCGCATCGATGTCCTCCGACCGACTATGCCTAACATTCAGGTCCCGCTTCCTCTCTCCCTGCACTAATCTTGTCGGCTTCTCTCTTTCCTTCTCTCCAAAATCTACAACATCATGCATCCCAAACTCAAACCTAATCCTCCTCCCGATCGCATCCCAAAGCTCCTCATCTCTTGACACGTCCACCTCGACCTTCCTCCTCCCGTCCAAAATCTCCCTCAACATCACATGCATCTCCCGCTCCCCATGTACCCGACCCTTCAACATCCCGTCCATGAAATCCCCCCTCACCTCCCTCATCACCCTCACCTCCACCTCCCTCCTCCGTCTCGCCTCCGCCGCCTTCCTCCTCCTAATCGTCTCCCCAAGCTTCCCAACATCAAACCCCCTGGTTAAACACACCCTCGCCGGACTGTACGCCCACCGCCGAAACAAATACGTCGGCGTCTCCACATGATCCTTGATCACCCCACCTTTCCTCTTTCTCCACCCTTCCCCCCCGTTCGCCTCAATCACGTTTCCGTCCTCGTCGAACGCATCCTCGCCCGCGTTACATCGCATCCACAGGTGCACCCGCGACAGCGCTCCCTCGGCCACGTGGACGTGCTCCGGGTCCATCACATCCGTGAAGTGGTGCCGACGCGCCAGGGGCCCCTGTCGCGCCCACGCGGCGTCCCAGAGCGCCTGGAGGCTCAGGAGAACGTGCCTCTGGATCTGGTGTCGACGTGGCTGCGACAGGTTGTCTTCGGAGAGTTTGGGCATAAGGTGGTCGACCGTGCGGAGGGAGCGCGCGAGCTCGGTCCGGAGGGCGGGGTTGTGTTCGAAGAGGCGTGGAGGCAGAGTGGAGATCAGGTGGAGGAGCGCCTCGATGCCGGATGTGAGCTCGTGGTCGATGTCTTCTGGCGTCGGGTGGTGGAGGGGAACGCGGTGCGGGTCGAAAGGCTCAGTTTTGTGGTGAGAGTTGTGGTGGTGATGGTCATGGTGGCCCGAGTGACGGTCGTTGCGTCGAGAGTGGTGTGCGTGGTCGTGCTCGTGGTGATGCCGGTGGTGATGGCCGTGATGGGTTGACGTCGTCGAATGATGACCGTTTTCATGCCCGGGATTTGGCTCCTCTGGTGAGTGCGGCCTATGCCCATGTCCGTGAAAGCCGTAATGCTTTGTAGGCAAGCGCGGCACTTCTTCCATTGATTGATCTGCATCCCGCTCTCGCGTGCGTGTGCGGCGGTCGCTAGCATCATCGCTTGAAACAGACGCGCGGCGTTCGTGGCGGTTCACGCGCCTGCCCTCGCTAGAAGGTCGTTCGCGCTTAAGCTCGATACCTAAGTCAAAGTCAGCGTTGCTCTAACTCCCAAATACATTATGCGTTCCACACCTCTTTGCGGCTCCTCAACATCCGAGCCATCACTTTCTTGAGTTTCATGGCTTCTCTTTTTTAACGCTCTCGACATGGACTCAATACCACGAGAGCGTCCGGCCTCCGCGCCGCCCTTTAAATCCCCGGGATCCCTTCTCGTGTCCGCCTTTACGTCCCCAGCGCGCCGCTCTGTACCCCTTGGCCGCATATTTAACGACTCCATTGACGCGTCGACCGACGCCTTGCTGTCGCTCACGTCCAACCCCTCGCTCTTCCCGCTGTCGGTGGAAACCGATTCCCTATGCAGGGTCACTTGGCTCCCGGTCTGCTCCGTCGATGCCAGCGTCGCCATTGACCCACCGAGATCCCGGTCCTTATCAGGCCCAGATGCCGCTGAGACTTCTGAGGGCCGCGAGTCGAGCGAGTTCAGTGACGTCGTGGCGTTGGCGGACGTTGCCGAATCTGTTGAAGCAAGGGACTGCATCGATCCTGTTGGCGTGCTATCGTCACGGGAGAGCTGCGAATCTCGCGGCTCATCACTAAACCCGGATGCTAGGGTGTTGGTCGACCCGAGGTCTCTGTCCTTATGTCCGGCATTGAGGGTGTCGCTAGAGTCGGCCACGGCCGGCTCGGTCGCCAGCGACTGCTCCGACGCGAAGCGCGCGTCGCGACCGCAAGAGGCTGACCTGTCATTCAATCCTCGCGATGGGTGCTCGCCTTCAGATTTCGATGACGTCTCCGACGCGGTCCTGGCATGTTCTCCGTCGGAATTTTCGTCGCTATGTCGTTGCTGTTCGCGCTTGCTTCGACGGGGTCCCGGATCACTGCTCATCGCGCCGCCCTCCGAGCTGGAGCGTTCTGACGACGTGTGCGTGTGCTCGCGCTTGGGCGCCCTATTCGCGAACCGTGCCTTTTGCCCATCTGCGGACCTCAACGAGTCCAAAGACGTCCGCGCCGTCGACGACTCGCCCAGGGACCGCGTGCTCACACTGCGGCCATCGTCGTCCCCGTCCCGCGTCGCAGTGGACAGTCGTCCCGAACAGTCATCGTCGCTCATCTCGGGACGCGACGTCGTATCCCGCGTATTGGCAATATGAAGCGAGTCCGTGGAGGACATGTCGCGTGCTCTCAACAGCCCTCTGTTGTGTCCCACCGGGCCGCCGTTGCGTGTCCCGTTCTTTGTGCTCCCAACGTGTCCTCCATGTTCGGCCTCGTGCTCCCTCGACTTCCTCTCCTCCTCCATCCTCGCACGGATCTTCTCTGACGCCGACAGCGGCTTCGCGGACCGAGCAGGCTGCCTGCCCGGCCCTGGCTTCTTCTTTCGAGATGTACGCGTGACCAGCCTGTAAACGCCCGGCGTCAGGTGCTCCGAATAGGAGCTGATGGCGTTATGAACCGCGTCCTCGGCGCCATCGTCGCGGGGGTCACTTCGCGTGCTGGTCGGCGGCGGGCGGCACTGGATGGCCATCGGGGACGCGTCTTCTGGGACGCGTAGCTTCTGGCAGACCTCGCCCAGGGTGGGCGGCGTGATGAACGGGCCGAAGACCTGGCCGGTGTAGACGACTCTGATCATGGCGGGAGGCGCCTTGGGGATGTCGGTGTTCAAGCACGCGTCAGTTGCGCAGGTGATTTACGCGATGTTCAAGTTGATTTCAACAGTTTTATACAGCACAGATGGAGACGGAGAGAGAGCAAACGACTCGGACAGCAACGACGTCTTCAGCCAAGCAACATCCTACTCAGTAAAGGTTGCAAGTTCCGCCAGGACAAAACTAAGCAAAACTAAGCGTCAAATAAAAACCCAAATAAAACACCCTCAGAACTACAACCCCAATATTTCACTCATACCTGCAGCAGCACCTCATTGTCAGCGTCGCCTTGGCGGCGGACTAAAACTGCGATCCCGACTACTGCGTCCACCTCCCCTTCGGTCGTCGTCGTAGCCTCTCGCCATGCCACCACCGCGGGACCTAGGAGGCGGCGAGCGGCTTCGACTCCGCGACAACGACCTGTTCTTCCTCATCAGCCTCGCATCTTTGCCTGAAGGCCCGCCACGCAAAGAAGGCGAAGCGGCCCTTCTTCCAGCACGCCCGTCGCGGTCCCAATCCCGCCCCCTGTCGCGCTCCCTTTCCTTCAGGGAGCGGACAACGACGACTGGCGGGGGCCGATCCCTGCGGTCGCGGTCCGCAACGCTCAACTGACTGCCGCGACGAGCATCAGGTATACCCCTTCCAAAACGGTCCCTGCTGTTATCCCTAGGCCTCTCCGTCACTGAGCCGCGACGGTCAGAGCCGCGCCGGTCGTCGTAATCGTCCCTGTCTCGATCACCGCGCGACGGCCTCTCCCTCTCTCGCTCCCTAATACGCTCGCGATCGCGCTCCCAGTCCCTATCCCGATCGCGCCTGCCACCACCCGGCGCGGGCACCCTCCCCATTGCCCTGTCGCTCGCGCGGATCGGCGGCCGCACACCAGCTGCAACGCCGACGCGAGGCCTGCGCTTCGCCGCGTACTCCTTGTTGGACTCCTCCTCCCTCCCGTCATGCACGAGCGTGATCCGCACGCTCATGCCGTCAATCCAACCACCGTCCATGGCCTCAACAACCTTGAGCGCGTCTTCGTGGTTCTCGTATGTGATGAAGCCGACGCCACGAGCACGATCTGACCGCGGGTCCAAGGGTACGGAGCACTTCGCGATGGCGCTCGAGCATACAAGCTCGAATATCTCTCGGAGATGCGCCTCCGTTACGTTGCGCGTCAGAGGTAGCACCTCCGCTACTTTAAAAGGTCCGGTCGGCGCCGGGGCTGAAGACGAAGCAGCTGCGGCATTAGAGGCGGTTGGCTTGCTCGTCGGCGACCGCGACCGAGAGCGGGAAGAGGCGGAGTCCGAGCGGGAGGATCCGGTGTATGAGGAATATGAGCCACTGTTTTTTTTTTTAACTAGGTATTCCACATCCACCTCAAAATAAATAAAGAACGAAGTCTTCGAACGGATGCGTTACCTGCGTGAGCGCGAAGACCGGGATCTTGAATACGACCTCACCGACCTCGACCTCGAGAAGGAACGGCTCCGCGAGTATTTCCCGCGGGACGACGGGGTCCTGGATCTTCCCCTTCCCCTCGATGAAGCAGGTGACCTCGACCGCGACGCCGAATCACCTCGGCTTTTCTTCGCTGCTCCTGTGCTCCCGTTCTTGGCTGGGACGGTCGGCGAGGCGGCGCCTTTATCCTTCCTCCCAGGCGAAGACGCCCCCGAAGACGATGCCGTAGCCTCTTTCGCCATTGTATATAAGCTGATTCGATGCCAGGGACGTCGAGCTTGGTAACGTCGCAGCCTTTTTTTGCAGGTCGTTTCCACGAGTCCGAATTCCGCTTTCATCATAGCCGTCTCGCGTCGCCTCGGATGGAGAAGCCGCACCCCGAGGCCGCGAAGATTACGGCTGGCTTCACCCTGTACGTCGTGGAGGGATTTGTGGCCGGGCTCGCGGTGGAGCGCGGACCTAGAGGCGCGCAACGATCGCTAAACACTCGATTGTCGCGCCACAGGAACTGGATGAACCTCAAGAACGCCGGGACGGGGGAGCTTCTTTGGGAGGACAAGACCTGGGGCAGCGCGGTTTTGACGGGACAGAAGGAAGGTTTGTCGTTATTGCTTTCTTTGATTTGATCGAATACTGCTCGCCAGCGCATATACCGAGGCGGGTCCTCGACTGTGCTGTCGTCTCTAGGGAGATTAATTTCACGTCTGCTGACGCAATTCAGGATTTTCGGATCGTTCAAACGGTGTACTTAAGTGGACAGGCTGTCGAAGGTTTGGGTCAGTGCAGTGTTCTTGGTATTAAAACCAGATGCACTTCCTGAAGTGTGGAATTTCCATTTTGGATTTGTCATCCCGGGATCAACAAACAGTTGGGAGAACACGATCGAAGCCGCACAGGATGGGAATATGATACCAGCCGAAATTCTTAGGTATATGAGGTCTTGTTCGTTGGTTTTACAGAGTAATGTAATATCGCTTGGCCAAGTGCAGTGGGAATACGGTGATAGAGACAAGGTTTCTGGATGGCGAACATCTTGTCAGCTTGTCGCATGTGAAATTGTTTTACGATTAGACACTTTCTTGACCACGTTGGAGGAGTGGATGGGTTTCTTGAGCAATAACGGTGCCCTCTGATAGCCCGCTGAGATAAACGGAGATACCGCCAAGGCGGTCGACGTGACGCGTTCTCGACCGCGGCTCTTTGCCTTCTCGTCGAATGTCGGACTTCCTCCCTTTGCTTGACACGTCCTTGAAATCATTCATGGTGCTCGTTATTATGCCGTTTATACTAGATTTATTGGTGTTAATTGTATTTTGAGCTTGATAGCACTTTTTCGTTGAGGGGCTGATAATCTATACCTTTATACGTGATTATCAGTTTAAAATGCTGTCATGCCAACGAGATATTAGTATCCGCAATGTGAAGACATCGATTCTTTCGGCAAGGGGCCAACGGCGCCAATTTTCCCTCTCTCCGCCTCATTCTCTTCGGATCGCGGTCCCGACACCGCTAGGACATCCCCAAGCCAACTTCGTGATGTCCATTCAGCAGTATGGAAAGAAGTTCCCGATCCTCCTCCGCACGCCGTCGCCGAGAGGTCAGGTCGAACTCTTGGAGACGATTGGGAAAGGCAATTATGGATATGTCTACAAGGTCAGTTGCAGGCTCATGATCGAGGGATCAAGGATCCCCTTGGCCGACTACGATGTCGTTGGCTCGCTATTTTTTACGCTTTGAATCTGCCTAACCAGCTTTGCAGGGCCGCTTGATCTCTAGCGCGGAGATGACAGCCGTCAAGGTCGTTTTCTTAAAGGAGGACGAGCTGAAGGAGACCCTGCTTGAGATGGAGATCTTGAAGGCCTGCAGCCATCAGAATGTGACCAGATTCATGGGACTGTTTTTGAAAGGGTTGGATCTTTGGGTGAGTTGAGGACAGTTGTTTTCTTGCGTCACCTTCTGTTGTTTCTGACAAGACTGCCTGGAGATAGATTTGCATGGAGCTTTGCGGTGGAGGCGCGTTGGATTCTATATATCGAGGTATTATGATAATGGTTTAGGTAGTTCGTTTTTAACAATTCTCATGTGTAGCAATCAAAAAACCCCTGAATGAGGATCAAATTGGATCCATTATTTATGAGTCTGTCGTTGTAAGTTTTCAAACACCACTCCTGGCCATCATTGGCGACACATTGACGATGCTCTTAAGGGTCTTGACTATCTCCATACCCAAGTCGCTCTCATTCACCGTGATATTAAGGCTGGTAACTTACTGTTGACGGAGGATGGGCAGCTGAAGATTGGTAAGTTTCACTCAAGGAATTCTTTACGTCCTTACTTCGCGACAGCCGACTTTGGTGTTTCCGCAAAGTTGAATTCGACGTCCGGGCGGGCACGGACTTTCATTGGGACACCGTAAGTGCCTTTAACTTCGCCTTTTTTAAGGCATCCCGTCGCGGTTTCACCTCCCGGGTTTCTTCTCATATTGTTTGATTTAGTTATTGGATGGCTCCGGAGGTCATTCGCTGCGACCCCGACAGCTCCTCCTCGGCAAGCGCTTCATACGACACGAAGGCGGACGTCTGGTCGATCGGTATCACCGCCATCGAAATCGCGGATAAAAACCCTCCTCTTTCCGAAATCCACCCGATGCGCGCCCTCCACCTCATTCCTGACTCGAACGAGCTGATGCTTAGTAAACCGAAGAACTGGTCGAAGCAGTTCGTTGATTTCATCTCGATTTGCCTGATTAAGGATCCGGCGAAAAGGCCGACATGCGCCCAGCTGCTCCAGCATCCGTTCATGGTGAAGGCGCAGGGCCTGAACAGACAGAAGATTATGCAGGAACTCGTCGAGAAGGCGAAGAAAGCGAGGGAGGCGAAGAAGGCTGGCATTGATTTGGAGGATGAGGATGAGGAGGAGAAGACGGCGGAAATCAAGCCTCAGGACGTGGTAGTAACAATGAAGAAGCGGAATGAGATTGCTGCTGCGGTATGTGTTGGAAATCTGGCGGAATATTGACGATGCTAACCGTGTCCGGCCTTTCTTTTTGATAGGCTCCGCCGACCATTCCCGCTCCGCAGGCGGCCGAGCAGATCGCAGCCGCGGTCCAGGCGGAATTCCCCAACTTCGTCATGGAAGGCGACGCTTCGCTGCGCGTCTTCACGCCCGCCCCGGTTGGCGGCATTATGCGATTCCCCGTGACCGCCGGCGACCTCCTCGACGGTCGTTACGTCCTCATCGGTGCTGATCGCGGCCTCTTCTTCTACGACCTGATGAAACCCATGATGGAGCCCATTCCCCTGCTTAGGAACACGCCTTTTAAGCAGATAGAGATTGTTGCGGACTACGGCGTTATGATTGCGCTGTCGGGCAAGCACAACCATATCCGACAGTACAAGCTTGCGTCTATCCGGAAGTTAATTCTCTACCTCATGGGCGTCGCGCCCGCCGCAAAGCTGGCAAGGACGAACCTGAACGGGCCCATCGAAAATTCCGGGGAGGATTCGCCGTCTATCCCCGACGATGACATGTACAAGGGGCTGCACGACACGGTCGAGGACGAGGCCGTCTTGGTCGCGAAATGGTCGAGCGACTACATCAAGATCCCGAACACCAAGGACTCGAGGAGCTTCCTGGTCCAGCGGACGGAAACGTCGATCTTCATGGGCGTGTTGTTCAAGCAGGACGTAATTCTGTTTGAGTGGGCAAGGGAGCCGTACCTGAAATTTATGAAGCTGAAAGCGTTCTGGTTGCCGGAGCAGCCGAAGTTTATGAACCTCCTTCACGACGGGCTGGTGATTCGGGAGGTGTACATGGCATACGCGAGGGAGGCGAACCTTGTTAACGTGGACGACTCGAAGGTCCGGGAGGTGGACGTCCATAGCGAGTTTGCGAGGAAGAGCGGAGGCGGTAGGGGGGCCAGGTGGCAGACCTTTGCGCAGATCCCGTTGTCGGACGCGAAGCGTAAGGAGCTGCGGACGCTATCGAGGCCATCGACTACGATTAACCGGAAGCTTGCGGCCGTTACCGGACCGGGCGGCAACGCTGTCGCGAGCACGAGGGTGGATCGATATTTTCTCGCCACTTATCACCGCCTCACCCGGGTCGTCGACATCCAGAGCCAGCCGATGATGGGATCGGGCGTTGGCGGGTGGAAGGATGGCGTCACTTGGTTGGAACCGCCGAACGACTTCGTCCTCAGGCCAATTGACAATGTCATTGCGATTGGGAATCACACGATAGAGGTTGCGGACTGGAAGAGCGCTGCCATCAAACAGGTCCTCAAGATCGACAGCGGAGCGACTTTAAAGTGCGTCAGCTCAAGGGAAGGGTCGTGCCTTATTTTAGTGGAGCGAAAGAGAGGCTGTCTCATCTACCACATGCAGGAGGTGGTCAAGGAAAAGCCTCTTCTCGATCCTCCAATGAGAAACGCCCTTCACGAGCAGCAGTCGACTGGGACGTCGTCGAGCGATGCCAATACACTGCCTGAATATGTTAAGCAGGGTTCCGAAGCCGGTTCGATTTCTCAACAGATGGGCAACCTCTCCGTTCATGACGAACAGCACCCGCCGAAGAGCCCTGCTGGACACCATCCTCCCCATCACCAGCAATATGGTGCGCCCCCGCCTCCTCAAGGCTACCAAGGAGGTCCCCCTGCTCGGCCCCCGGCTTCCCCTGTGAACCAAGGTCCGCCGTCCGGACAAGGCGGCTCTGTTTACGGTCGGCCCGCAGCTCCTCCAACCCAGCAGTCTCAGCAGTACTACGAGCAACCACACGCGTCGCAACCTCAACCCTACCAAGACCCTCGCTACCAGCAGTACTACCAACAGCAGCAACAACAGCAACAACAAGCGTATCAGTCGCAACAATACTACGGCGGCCAACCGGCGCCACGGCCCACCGCGAGTTACGCGCCCGCCGCAGTCACGAGCCAGGACCAGCATCGGTACTCTGTAGCGTCTTCCCAATCGGGCGGTGATTACGGAGCACGCTCTCCGCCCCAGTCGCCGGCCGGGGCCGCTGGTGGGTATGCGCCTCAGGCTTACTACGGTGCGCCGCCGCCGCAACAGCCGCAGGCGGGATATTACGGGCAATCGGGTGGCCCGCCGCAGCAGCAGCGGTACGCTGGGCCGCCTCCGGGACCGAGGCCCGGTGCTCCGCCGCCGGGGGGGCAATACAGGCCTGGCCCGCCACCCGGAGGGTACGGGGCACCCCCGCCTGGGCAGTACAGGCCCGCAGGTGCGCCGCCGGCTGGGTATGCGGCGCCGCCGCCGGGACAGGCATACGGTGTGCCTGGACAGTATGGAGCTTACCCGGCGGGGTATCAAGCACCGTATGGACAGCAGGGGCAGCCGGGGCAGCAGCCCGGGCATCCACAGGGAGGGCAGGGGCAGGGACAGGGCGGTCAAGCTTACTATGGTGCGGATGGACAGTATCGGTAGTTAAGGGGACTTGCAACATCGTTTGTCTTCCAGATTGTTGCGGATATTTTGCAGCAAATTTTTTCTCTGCGATGCCATGTTTTTTGCTCGTTGAGCTATCGTTTACCGTAACTTTTTGTTTCCAGTTTTTCTTCTTGTCTGGGATACTAAACGGACCAGAGCGCTGACATAATCTTCTGCTCCCTTCTTTCAATAAACATCTCTGTTATTTTGCAAACTTAGGTGGATAGAAAGCACAAGGAAGTCGTGAGCGTCCGACGGTGCTGCATTCATTTGATAGGCACCACCCTAATTCAACAGATTTACAGGTGCTTTCGCTCTTGCTGCGAACTACTGCAACAAGATCAAGTCCGATGTATCCCCGTTTATTTTCTTTTATAGAACCAGTTGTGGTAAATTGAACGTCAACGCGATAGTCAAGAGCTGAGTTTGCAAAAGCTTGCACCAACGAATTGAAACAAAAAAAACAAGCCGCGTGCCGTCAGCGATCGATCTCACCTACACACAGAAAAAGCAAATATTAGCACATCGCTATTCAATCAGGTTGTAAAACGTACCGAACACAACATCGCAAGTCCCGACAATGGTCACGGCGTCGGCGAGGAAGTGTCCCTTGCCCATAAAGTCGACTCCCGCTAGATGAGGGAACCCAGGTGCTCGGATCTTGCACCGATAGGGCTTGCTCGAGCCATCAGAGACAAGATAAACGCCAAACTCCCCCTTAGGCGCCTCGATACAGGTGTAGGTCTACAACAAGAATCAGCACAAAAGATCACACATATCCTGAAAGCAAAAATCCTTACCTCTCCGGGCGGCACCGAGTATCCCTCGCTGTAAAGCTTGAAGTGATGGATAAGGGCCTCCATCGACTCCTTCATAGTCGCGCGCGGCGGCGGCACGATTTTATAGTCGTCCACCTTCACCGGCCCATCTGGCATCTGGTTCAAGCACTGCGAGATGATGCGCAAGCTTTGCCTCATTTCCTCCACGCGACACATGAACCGGTCATAGCAGTCCCCGTTCGTCCCTACGGGAATGTCGAACTCGACCTGATCGTACGCGTCGTACGGTTGCTCTTTCCTCAGATCCCACGCGATGCCCGATCCCCGGACCATGACGCCCGAGAACGAGTAGTCAAGCGCTTGTTGGGCGGTCACCTTCCCGATCCCAATTAACCTCCCTGTCCAGATACGGTTCTGGCTGAGCGATTCCTCAAGCTCGTCCACACGCCCGTTGAACTGCAACGCCCACCGGTAGATGTCCTCTAGCAGGCCGATGGGCATGTCGAGCGTCACGCCGCCCGGGCGGATGTAGGCGGCGTGCATCCGAGCGCCAGACACGCGCTCGTAGAACTCCATAAGCTTCTCGCGTTCCTCAAACATCCAGAGGAAAGGCGTCAGGGCGCCGACGTCGAGTGCATGAGTCGTGAGGGCCATGATGTGGTTGAGGATACGCGTGATCTCGGCGAAGAGGGTGCGGATATACTTGGCCCGCATGGGGATGTCGATGTTGAGGAGTTTCTCGACGGCCAGGGAGTAGCACTGTCATCTTTAAGTGCTTGCAGAAACGCTTAACTCCGAACGCTACCTGTTCGTTGCACATCATCGAGACGTAATCCAACCGGTCGAAATATGGAAGAGCCTGGGTGTAGGTCTTATATTCAATCAGCTTCTCGGTGCCGCGGTGGAGCAGGCCAATGTGGGGGTCGGCCCTCACGATGATCTCGCCCTTGATCTCAAGAATCAAGCGAAGCACTCCGTGCGCGGCGGGGTGCTGGGGCCCGAAATTGATTGTGAAGTTCTCCAGCTCAGGGTCGGACTCTCCGTACAAAGGAACCTCTGTTGTTTGGCAAAAGGTCATAACAAATCAACAAGTACTGCAACATCAGCAGAACAAACCAATTTTCATTTTATCTGAAAGCTGGCGGTATTTCGGCGGCACGAACCATCTCGCAGTGAGAGAGTAGACGTGAGGGTCCACCATCTTCGTCGGCACGTTCTTGGCTGCATCCAAAAGAAAAAAAGCGCGGGACGCCACAGAGAAGGGAAAAAAGTCAATAAGCCGGCATCCCGGAACAACAGTCACAAATATAAAAAGAAGAGAGCGAATCCGTCACCCGAGCCCGGGATCGCGAATCCATCCATCCGCGATGCGATCGTCCATACCTCCACGTTGCTGGGTGCTCACAAGGGCCGTGCTGGCCAGCGGCTTCGTGCATGGGACTAGAGACGCCGCGGCGGCCCTGGTTGAGAGCGCCCGGGTCCGGATGGGGCCATGGGCCGAGGCGAGAGCCCTGAGCAAACCCATCTGCGAATTGTCGTTTTTGGACTTCACTGCGACAGCTCACACTGCGACAGCTCACAACGTAACAACATACAACAGCTATCCAATTAAGCACAAAATTAACGCCTGCAGCGTATGAGTATATTATATCTCTAATGACGGAATTAACAAGCGGAAAAAAGAAACTTGAGCTAAATCGACAAGATGGCCATCCACACCTCCTCTACTGTACGTGTCCATCAACGCGCCGTCCCACTTCTGCACGCACTAAAGGTCGGTCATCATTGCCATCACGGCTACCACGGCAAAAACTAATCACCCGCTCGCACTCCAGAGGTCCCTCACTCCCCATCACAGCAGCTGATGAGCCCATCAGCGTTTCCGGCCGGCCCGTAACCGCGACGGGAGACGGCACAGTGCTCCGACCGCCTAGGGCCCAGAGGGGATGGCTTGAGCGAGGTGAAAAAGACGATTTCGCAAATTGACAATCTCTGTCGGAGTTGCACCGACATGGTCGTCGTCAACAGTTGAGTGCAGCTCCGTCTAATATCCGCAATGCGCCTGGGGTTGGAGCCCTCTGTATATGCTGACTTACAGTGCAGATTTCTTCGTCTTGCACAAGTCCGGGAAGATTTACTTCTCGAGAAACTGTGAGTATTGACCTCGCTTAGCCGCTTCTCAAGCTCTGCTTTCTTCTTACGGCCCTGTGCGGTTGGTGCAGTTCAAGGAGATGCGCTTGACCCGAGGTGAGATTATTGTCTCGATTTATGCTGGGCCTCTTGTCTAAACGCAAGACATAAGTCTCGTCGTCGGCTTCTCGTCGTCGGTGTCGAACTTCTGCAAGACGCTGCTTGGGGAGGACATCCGTGAGGTTGTTTCGCAGAAGGGGAAGATTATTTACAAAGAGTTTGGAGACGTAAGTAGGCGATTTGTGCACTCCGGTTCGCGAAATCGTCCTAATGCTTTCGTCGCCACGCAGTTTATTATGGTCGTGCACAGTGAGCTCCAATCATCCACCGTGCCGGTACAAGCACTTCTGCGGGATGTCGGAGCAATGTGCGAATTCCTTTTTGGTTCCCATGACTATTGGGATGACGACCTCTTCGACCTGAAAGGCGCGCAGGTACAGAAATCACCCCTATATGAGCCCCAATCTGACGTGCCATGTCAAAACTCCAAGGACATCGTCTCCATGTACTTCCTTAAAGTCGCCAACGACCCGGGCATGGTCTGCGGCGGCCTGACCCAAATCTTCCTCGAGTCCGACATCCAAGAGCGCCTGGACAAGCTCGTGGCCTTTATCGAGTCCCAGGAAGGCGTCTGCGGCAACGGCACTCTCCTTCTCCTAGGCGACTCTGTCCTCTACTCACGCTTCGGGATGCAGGAGACCCGCATGATCTTGCAGTACGCCAAGGCGAGGCCGCTGGGCGCGTGCACGGTGCGGTATAGCCCCGTGTACGTGAACTCGGCCTGGCAGAATCTGTATATGATCAGGATGCAGAGCTACGTGCTCGTCGTGCTAGCGTTCATTGATAAGCCGTATGAACAGCTAGCGAGGAAGGTTGAGGAGTTTAGGGTCGCTTTTATACAATCGAGGTTGGAGATACCGACGGAGGTAACTAACGCGCGAGACTAGCGACGTTCATTCTAGGGATGCTAACCCCTTGTCCACAGGAACCTCCAATACTGCTGCGGCTGTTTGCTAAGCGGGAAACGCTCGCGATGCTCTACCACAACATCAAAACGGGCTCGACCATCTTCCCTCAACTTCGACCGGGCCCCGACGTGCAGCAGCGGGAGATCATGTCGTCGTTTTGGGGCTTCTTTTGCGATGCCGTGTAAGTATTCGCTGATGCTATCACGTTGCGTCAGCGTTGTTGTTACCTCACCTCGACCGAACTGATGTGCCTTCAGCTCATCGTTAAAAATCCCGGGAGTCAATGAATTCTCCATCAGTCGAGATCAATATCGATTTTACGCACGTTCCGAGGGTGTGCATCGACTGTATCTGCTGTAAGTTTGTCGGCCTTGTCCTTTTGATCTGTTTAATTGGTAATCATACCATACCAGGATGGCATCCGAATCCGTGTCATCCGACGGTGTCAACGCCGTCGCCGCCGAGACTCTGAAAAACCTCCGAACATTTAGTTTGTAGAGACACAACGGTTGATCTTTTGATATGGGCAGACGATACCGTGTAGAGGATTTGGGCCACCTTGTATCTGATTTTATTTATAGTGTGGAAGTATTTGGGGCGTAATTAGACTTCAGCTTATTGCATAATCTGCATGTTGCATTCGAAAATAGAATAGGTTAAAGCATCTGTTATATTCCGATGCCAGATTGATGGGCCAATTTATGATTAAAACACGACGGCCAAAAAGCATGAGGGCAATTAGGGATAGATCGTTGATCTTCTTCAATGCAATACTTCATTAAGTGCGACACTAACACTCCAAATTGAGCGAAGAAACAGATTGGAAGGAAGAACTGAGATTGATGATTAAAACGCAATGTGTGGTAGGAACAGGGTAAATATAACAAGCGTTCGAGCATATTCATAGGCTACGAGAGTTTAGAGCGAGGCACCAGCAACGAATATATGTCATCCGACATGATTCCGTCGTGATCTACCACCTCATGCTCCACATACGCGACCATCCTCCGCATCAAAACAAACCCCTAGGCCATATGCTCGTCATGCTTCCCGTCTCGACGCACGCCACCACCCTACACGACGACACGTGCGTAATTCACTTCCCCCCCAGCGGCATTCCAATGTCCTTCCCCCTCAGCTTGACGCCCAGCGCCCGCTCCATCTTCGCCAGGATCTGTTGGTTCGGGTTCGCGGCCTTCCCGCTTTCGTACTCGTTCACGACCGTCTGCTTTTCATTGATCTTGGTCGCGAGCTCCTTCTGCGTCATGGGGGGAGTCTTGGCCTGCCTCGCCTGCTGGATCGCCTTGCCGACCGAAAGGCCCAGGCGCTGGACTTTGAAGTCCTGTGTTCGAATCGCTCAGCGAACGGAACTCGGTTGGATGCATGTAACGAATACAAACCTCCGTTTCCCTCTCAAGCTTAGCGGCCTTGCCCGCGTCGTACGCAGGGCCGTTGGAGTTAACGACGGCCTTCTTCTCAGTAGCGATGGCGGATCCCGTCCGCCTAGCGGCGTTGACCTGCGACTCGCTCTTGAGGACGGTGTTCTTCTCGGGCCGCTTGCGGATGACGGTCACATCGTCCCATCCCATCGACGTCATGATTGTTGGGTTGGTTGTTGGTCGGTGGTTGAGGACGGGAGTAGGTTGGGTGGAGGCAAGCCGAGGGGGGATGCGGGGATCTGGCAGAAAGTTTTCGAAGGCTCTTATGGACCCAACTGTGGCTAGGGCTTCCTTTGGGCCTCGGATTACTATGGATGAGCAAGCACCTCACCCGTTCTGACTAATATCGACAGACGGCTATTTTTATTGTGCCTGCTTACGCCTCTCTATCCACTGTGCGAGGACCATCCTTTTTCCAAGGTGGCCATTAGACGTTGTCCTTTTTCATTCACCAGAAGACTACAGTATGCAATCATATGTATTCATTCATTACAGATAAATTAATGTGACAAGTATGTTTAAATAAAAATGCACGTAATTGACCAAGCAAGTACGAGAGCATCTCTCCGAACTTCCTGTCCATTCTAGCCCGGCTCATCAAAAAGCCTGCGGCTTAAACACTCCAGCTCTTCCCACGGCCCTCGGCATCCCATCTACGATCACGTGCGTCGGCACGATCTGATATTTCACCGCCCAGTGGAACATGCTCCCCGTTATAAACCCGACAATCGCTAGGAGGGCCAGGTACTGGACCCAGGCGAACTTGACGACCTCGAAAGGGCCTGGGCGGTAGAAGACCCGGTCCTCGGGGTATCGTATTCGGCCTGTGATGTTGAGGGGCTGACCGGAACCGCGGCCGTGTGTCCAAGACGGCCGGGCGAGATTGACCTCGGTTCTTACTGTTGATAGGATAAAAATGCGAATATCAAGACAGTCAAGCAAAAGCCTTAAGAATATAGCAAGGTACGAACCATCCCGATCCGCATAAGCGCCAAGGATACGATTCCACGACAGACTCATGGTATCCGGTCCCGACGTCGCAACGGAGAAGTTAACGGCTGGGCGGTCATAAGTGATATCGTCAACGCCCGCGCTAAGGATACGACGCTGGGTGAGCCGCAAGTCACCGTCGAGGTAGAGCGACTGCGCAGGTAATGTTGTTCCTTCGTCGATGATGGCGAGGCTCTGCATCGAGAGGCGACAGACGGTCTATGGTATTACGCATAGTACGGCGTTTAGCGGACAACAGATTAAAGCAAGAAGGGTGAACAACATACCATAAGCTCATACTGCAACAGGAACACGATCCGGACCCGCATTACATCGTCTTGATCCAACAACGGCACCAGCACGCTGAAATGCAGGGCGTCTGCCATGCCATCCCTATCGTAATCCCTCTCCGCCGTCTTGATCGACGCCACTGCCCGCACACCGTCCTCAAACAGCGAGTTCATGCCCGGGTCCGTGGAGAAGAAGAGCGAGAGCTGCTGCGTCTGGACCAGATTCGACGGCGAATGAGTTTGGCCCTCGACATAGAGGAGGAGCGCGTGAGTGTACAGGACCGACGGCTGTTCCCGGAACGAGTTCTCCTTGAGCCAGAAGGCTGTATGTGTTGCTGTTGGTTAGTACATTTCACGATAAAGGGGGCAGCGCCTACACTGCGAGAGGATGGCGACGACATAGGGGATAATTACAGTGACGGCGGCCAGGACTATCCCGAAAGCGGTCGCCTGCGAGCATACGGATGCCCGGAAGTGCCGGTTGAACGGCACGGACAGCAAGGTGTACATGAATGCAATTGAAGTCCGATGGTTTTTGACCTCCGTGCTCAAGCCACGATGGATACCGTGATAAAATGACGGTAAAGACGCCAGATTTCCTATCTTCACCGACAGCAAGCTCTCCATGTAAAATCTTCCCATGCCAAAAGACGAAAAAGGAAAAAAAACAAAACAAAACAAAACAAAACAAAAAAAACCCAAAAAACAAAAATAAAATTATTTGTCACGTCTAATTCATCTTGTTAGCGTTTCGCCTCCTCCGACATCTTCAGCATCCTGTGGAGTGACTGCACCCGTGCTGAGTTCACGAACTCGGTGTAGAACCCCTCCGGATCACCCTCCTTCACAAGCTTATACAGCTCTTTGCATCTGTCCAGGTTCCTACGGCAACGTGTTGTAAGTAATACGAAGACCACCGAGAAAGGCATACGGTGGTATAATATCCCTCGTTTCGTAAAGAATCTGATGGAGCCAGATGAAGCACTGCGGGATGTACAGATTACGAAGAAATTGCAGTTCTTTATCGCGCTGTTGCACTTTAACATCGCGTCAGCGTAGTACTTTGGGTTGACGATGACAAGATGTTCAACACCGACCTTCCTCATCCCCGCTCGTGATTTGTCCGACATCACACCATCCGGCTGGGCCGAGTACCACCCGAAGCGATTTCTCGCATCTTGCGGTCACTGTCTTCACCTGAAGTCAACATAGGGCGGGCTTCAGCATCGCTCTCTACCTCCATCTCCTTTACCCAGTCCAAATACTCAAAGGACTCCTTTTCGTTCTCCTTGTTCGTTTCCTCCCTTCGAGAACAGATTAGCATCGAGATTCAACGACGCAGCTATACCGATCCGCCCACTTGCGTTGTAAAAACATCCATTGAGAGTGGTGGTTGGCAGCCTGAATAAGAGACACATAGTTTTCGTGCTCTATCGTCTCCATCGCTAGCCTTTCCTGTACAGAATCAACCTCCATCGCTTCATCCTCCTCCGCCGCCTGCGCCATCCGCACAGCCATCCGTTTCCACTCGTCGTTGATGGCGCCTTTCGGAATGCGCGACAACGTCTGGGACGCGGAATTCAGGCGACCACAGGCTAGTTTACCAACATTTAGTCTCATATGATAACACACAATGCCGTACAAAGAAAGCGACGGATGACTTGATTGCTCCTAAGAAGCAGGTCCTCGTTTTGGCCGTACGCGTTGAAAAGGAAGAAGTCGAGGGCGGAGATGGCCGACTGGTCTTGGTGTGGCACAGGGTCGTTTAAACCTGAAATAAAGATTGCGGAATAGATCTGTGGCAGTGGCTCAAAAAGAATGCCCTCGGAGAGGATAAGGTCAACGGCGAGCAGAGCGATCGGGCGGACCTCCAGGCCATATTTTGCCGCCTGCCGGAGGAAATGGTGACGGCGTTCCTTATCTGGCTCCACGTCTTGAAACTAATGTTAGACAACAAATCTACAAAGGACATTCAGTCAATTTGCCACTCACTCTTAAGCATTTGAGCGTGGCAGACGATCTGCTGTTCAAGCGGTAGTTGGGAGGTGAAAATAACAACGAGATCAAACTAAACGCAAGTTAGATCTAGGCAACCTAGAGGTGAAGGATGTACCTTTCGAGTGACGACAAGCAGCTCGACATAGCATTGAATCACCCAATCCGCGTCCTCAGATGTCCGGTACGGGTGGAGCACAACGCGGAAGAGATGGATAAGGTGAACGACAAACCGGAGTATTTGAGGGAGGTAAGGGATGCTAGGCAACATTAACAACGGAAGCAAATCCTTCGAGGCTAAAGTTCAATACCTGTCAATGCCTTCGGCCAGGCGAGCCCGTAGACTTGAAAGGAGCTCGTCCATTTGGCCAAGTATCAGCAGCGTTTGGACGATTCGGAATGGATGCGCGGCCTCGCTTCTGTCAAGTAAATTTAGGCCACGATCGTAGCGAGGTGAGACTGACGACCTTATCTCCTGAGAGGGATGCCGCAGCAGCCCGTCAAACACCTCCATCGGAAGCTTAGCCTCTCTCGGCGTCCTCACGGATAGCACGTCGTTTGTATCGCATGGTCTCGGGATCTTGGTTAGGTTCTACTACAACTTAAATATTTGCGATAGGCAGCACACAACTGACCTCCTCAACGGTTTGCTCAACGAGCGCGTTATAGTGGGCCCAGACGTGATCCTCCCATGTTTTACAAACGGGAAGTACCTTCAGGGACAAATTGTTAACCACGGATATTTAAGTCGCACGCGTAGACGACTTACGTTGATATAATCGCCCGAGAGAGCACCATAGACCGCCCGTTCGTGGTCAGTATACGCATTCTATGTGACCTAGTTAGAATTACACTGACAGTCATAAAACGTACACTAGAGGCTATCTCAAAGCTGATAGCTTTCCACAAATCTCTATTAACGTTCCCGCCGTCGCCAGCCTCCGGGTCATCCTCCCCATCTGACACACGTTTTAAAATCGACAAACGTGGACAACGGGCGACAACTCCCACCAATCAAGCAGTCCATCGCAGTCAAAACCCCGCCCAGACTCGCGGCACGCCAATGCTGGCCGCAATCCCGACAAAGGTCCATCGCCTCCACCAACTTCCCCCGGCGTTGATACTCCCATATCGTCTGATTCAAATCTTTTTCGTAGTTCTGCAAAGAGTGCGAACTATATCAGATGCCGCAACGCTTTTTCCTGGGGACGCCCACCGAATCCTCCGCCGCAAGAGGTATCTTCGTCCGCGCTGGGCCGTCCGGGTCCAGGTCTTTAACAAGCCGTAAATCAGAGCTTTCGCGAGCCCGCTTAACGGAGTACGGCCAGTATCCCTTTCGGATTTCGCACGGGATGAACTCTGGCGCGGTTTGCTCGAGCCAGAGCTTCACCGCCTGTTTAAAAGAATGGGATTTGGTTCGTAAGTTGCGGCGGTGAAGGGCGGTGGGGATAGTGCAAATAGCGAATGACGAACATTGTATTCGGCAAGAGCGGGATCTGTCGCAAGGGCATAATTTGTCAACGCGTAATCACTGACATATGCATGGGGCTTTGGTGGAGGTTCGGCATCCATCATGCGTTTCTGCCTTTTTATTAAGAAGTTTCAGACAACTAAAGACAGTCTTTCGGAACGCCCAAACCGCGCTTACTCGATCATGAAGGACACTAGCTTCCACGTTTGCAACTCCAATTGCCACTGCGTCCTCGACGCAGCCTCCGCCTTGTTGTGGATGTTGGAGTCCCCTTCATCTATGTCCATAAGGTGATGCAACCTGGCATCCGCGTCAACATCCGCGCGGCAGTAAGCCTCAATCACGATTTGTTACTTTGACTCGCAAAGCCTCTTGTACTGCGCTAATAGACCGAAATCCTCGTCCAAAATGTTGATCTCATCCTTCTTGTCGATGACGGCCGCGAATTTATCGTGATCCTCGCCTACAACGAACCTATCGCCTTAAAATCCGTTAACGGCCTTCCGACATTGGAATAAGCGCGGTAATGTAGTCTATTCCCCGGAATCCCTTTGAGACCCGTCCGGCTGACCTGCAAAGATAAAGTCGCCCATCGCAGGAGGTGTGCTCAGAGCTTTCGGACTGACTAAATGAACTTGACAATTTCGGACTCCTATATTATTTTGGACTTGATATCGCCTCGAGTATTCGTCGCATCGAGCTGCTGCCCTCAGCAACATTATGCGTAATTGGTAGTTAATTCACGCCTTTTTCGGTATCGCGAACCAAGTTCTAGTGTTTTGCTTGCGTAAGCATCAGCAACGCATTTGAACAACAAACGAGTTGTGGAAGCGAAGCAGGTCGATCCGTGGCGAACAAAAGAAACGACCAACAATGACGAAGTGATGCTTTTACGGGAAATATGTGGCCCACATCGCCCATGACGGCGAAATGGGCTTGGGTATGCACAACACCGGCTACAACCTTCCAACCTCTGGCGTCCACTTGCCGTCAACAATTTTCTCATAAAACAGCATGTACACATACGCCGCCCCGTGCCCAAAAACGTCGGCCTCAAGGTCAGTGACAACGTCGACGCGGTCGTCCGAGATCCTAAACCACCGTGCCTTCGCCCCGACGATCGTTCCGCCTGTGGCACCGCCGCTTGCCATCGTTACCTTCCTCTTTCGCTTGTCGACCTTCGCGCCAGCAACGCCCGCCCCAACCCCGCGTCTTCGCAACCCGGCACCAAACATTGATGCCGCTAGGCCCTCGACCGCGGAGGCCCCCGACGTCTCTTCGTCGTCGCCGTCTCGTCCCGTCTCGCTCTCGCTTGCGCCATCGGCCTTCCGCCGAACACCGCCCTTCTTCCCGGCCTTCCTTCTCTTCCTCGCCGCATCATCGCTCTCTATTTCCGCCTCGGCCTCCTCCAATCCCACGGCCTCCACGACCTCCTCCTCGACCCGACTCCGCAGAGTCATAGAACTCTCGTACTCTCGTGAAGTCGGGTGCGGAACGCGCCGGTATGTCACGAAATGGCCCGAGTCGTGAGAGCCGTAGTGCAGGACAACGGCGTGAAGACGGTAGAGATAGGGGTACGGGGGCGGCGGGGAGTGGATGTCCGGGGCTACTTGCGCCGTATCGGCCGTAACACTAGCAATATGTTTCGACGCCATCGATGGCTTTGCTGACATTGCTTCCGAAGTCCCGACCGGTTTGGCAGAAGACGACCTTTCATGCCCATTCAATAAAGTCGAGGCCTCCGAGTCGACGTCCTTAACAGGCGACCCGTTGCCATTCTTTCCCTTGCCCCTACCGCCATCCACCCACTTCGTCGCCTCCTCTACTTCGCTGTCAGCGTCGCCGGCGAGGGTAGTTGTCTCGCCAGCCGACTCATCACTGTCCGTAATCCCGTAACCTCTCTTCATTTTTTTTAACGCCAAAACGGTCGGCGTCGCTGTTGGTGTCGGCGGGGTAACCACCTCATTTGTGAGGTCGTCGGCAACCCCCGTTGACGATGCGCCATCAACACCTGAGGAGAAACCTTCCTCATCCGCTCCACTGCTCGCCCCGACATCCTCAAGAGGTGGCCGGTCCGGATCCGCAATCGCAGTGATATTGCGATGTTGACCCATAGGCGACACCTTTAAACTGGTTTGGAGGCCCAAAAAAGCGTTCATTATTCTTCCGCCGCCGGGGCCGAGCCCATTTCCTCCGTTTGTGCAGAACGCGCCGATATCGAGAATCTCGTCGAAAAGTACATTGCAATTGTTTTTCATAACGTGGCCGGAGGGGAGGTAGACTGACCGTTGCATATGCAGACAAAGACAGGATGGTGGGGAAGCTATCAGAATTTGTTTCCGCGAGAGCTTTGACACAACCTTTACCCTTTTTACTGAGTCGGGCTGTACGTTCACGAAAACGTTAGACGTGAGAGAAATGGCAATTATCTTCGAATAACCAACCAGCTTCGCCTCAACATCAAATCGAATAGCTTCTGCCACTATCTTCCTGTTCTTCTCCAATCCGACAAGCACTCTAAGCTTCGCCTTCATCTCATCGTCGAGTGCCGCCGCCTTCGCAGTCGCCTTCTTCCCGCTTCCTTTGCCACTCTCGTCCGTTTCTTTTTTAAACTGAGCCCTTTTCATCTTAACGAAGTTTATGGCGACTTGAGCGTCCTCAATGTCAGCCTCTAGGCCCTTAAGGGTCGCCACTAGCGAGCATTTATCGCAGATATACTCGTGGATCGCCTCTGGCGACACATACGACTCCAGTAAGGATTCAATTGAGGCTTGTGACTACGTGACATTGAGCAAACCAAAGTGATGCAAGATATCAAACCTTCCGCGGTACCGGGAGCGAGATATTGTCGAACGTTGCATGCCGAACAGCCGACTGCACTCACAGTTAAAAAGCCGAGGAAAAAACGGAAGAAAAGGAATGAAGGAACGCACAGTATATCTGCACTGCATGCACGTCATTGTATTCGCCATCAAACCCGTCAAAGGATTCCGCAACATCGCTGGCCTCAACGGTTTGATCTGCCTGCCGCGGTACATCACCCTACCTTGCAGCGCCGCTGCGGCCGCTGCGCCTGCAAGCTCCCTCCGTGGTCTCTTTTTACGTCCACACTCGGCCTCTAGCACCCGAACATCCAACAGCGAATGCACTGAAGGCGGGCCTGGGGCCTCTTCATCGGTAAGCGTGCTCGAAAGGAGCTGCAGCAGCTCGTGTGCATCCTTTGAAAACTGTGAGAAACAACCCAAGGAACTGACAAAAAAAGAAAAAGAATAAGGAAAAAAAAAAAAATAATAAGATCAATGGTGCATCCTG
>JADGJL010000146.1:0-37304 GCA_027600665.1 Irineochytrium annulatum | reverse complement strand
AAACCCACCCACTCCCAGCATCGCCAGCGCCGTCAGCGACGACGTGACGGAGGCCGATCCGCTAGTGCCACCGGCCTCGCTCACCAGCTTCTCCTCCGCCCGCAGGCACTCCTCCAGCGCGCACAGACGCGTGCTAACGGCGATAACGGCCTTCTTCCCCTGTATCGCGGCTGACTGCGCCGCGGCCGTGTCGCCCGTGGACGAGTGCCGATCCCGCGCCGCCGCGTGGGCACGGACCTCTCGACACGCGGACTGGATCGACCGGTACTCGTCCATCCACTCCTCGGCGTTCAGCGTCGGCGCCGATGACACCGTCGACGCGGCGTCAGATCCCGCGGCGGGAATGGCGCCGTTGGCAGCGAGGCCAGTGACGAAGGACCTGCGGTTCGTGTCGGGCAGGCCCAGGAAATTGGCCCACTCCTTTGATGTCCGCCACCGGTCATCCTTGGCCAGGAGGACGGCGACGAGGTACTCCTCGAGCGAGTGGCGGCGCTCGTCGATGCGCTTGGGGTCGGCGGATGTCGATAGGCCGAAAATGGAGAGCAGGTTCTTGGAGGGGAGGTTGTGCGGTGGCGGGGCATGAGGGAACTGGGACATCCAGGCGTTATGAAGGGCCTCGAACTCTGTTATGCATCCAGGGTCAATGGTCAGGCCCCATGTCATGGGAGTCGGAGCAGGGACCAACCTGAGTATCGGCGCCACACGCTCCAGCTGCGGAGGCCAGCGGTGATGGAGACCTGGTAGAAGACGACGTGATCCTCCCGGATCTCGGCCTTCGGGCATGATATCGAGAGGGACATGCGATGGCGCGAGGTGGTCAAAGCAATCTGCGGCAAAGGGGCCGATGTGGTCACGCTGCCTTCATCGCCATCCCTCGCATTGCAACTTCAACGCGTTGACTTTCTCTTCTCCTTTCTCTATTTGTTTTTATACGATTTTTTAAAGGTTTTCGCAAAGGGGGTCGCGATCGAAAGGACGAAAAACGTCGCGATCCCATCCACCAGCCTGAACTCCTCGTGTTGCAGTACCTCCCCTAGCGCACCGTCCTTCGCGACCTTAAGCAGTCTCCGCTTCGCATCCGGCGCCGGGTTCGCGTCCAGGTCCGGCCGCGTCTCAAAGTAAATCTCAATGGTGGACGGCGTGTACTTCCCCTCCAGATCCCAGCCGGGCCGTTGAACGCCCTCGCCAAACATCACCTCCAAATGGTCTTTGAACGCGTCCTCCTCGTGAAACGCCGATATAAGGTCCGATTCCGAGTGCTCGGGGTAAAGAAACAGCACCGGGAAGGTTAAATAGAGGCCCGTGCCGTCGAAAGCTGGTGAGTGGCCGCTCAACTGCTCCGATTCCAGCTTCGCGCTCTTCTCTTTTGGATCTCCTCGCTTTCTTGGCGTCTTAGTCGACGGCACCATGGTGATCCCCCTCGACTTGATGGCTTGATACAACTTTGCCGCCGCTGCCTCCTTCTCTTCCTCTCGCTGCTTCCTAAGCTTCTCTTTCTCGTCCAACTCTTTCATGCGCTTTTCGATGTTCGCCTTCTCCTGAAGAAGTGCCTTGTTTGTTGGCTCTATCTAATGACCGCGTTAAACGTGCCCCCGGCCACCGGTGCTTACTTTCAGGCCCCATTCGCAGCTATCAAGTGCGTCGTGCAATCTCTCCAGCAGAAAGAGCGCGCGCACGGACCGGTAGCAAGCTTTTACGTTCTTGCTATTCAGCTTTATCGCATCCGCGCAATCGTTTACGGCCTTCCGGTAGTTTTCTATTTAAAGGTTAAAAATGTCATCGTTTCTTCCGTTTAACACAATACTTACTCAGTTCAAGATGTACCGCAGCCCTGTTCGAGTACAGAATCGAGTTCAGCTCGTTGTCGTTCGCACCGGCGGCAATGCCCTTCGTATAGTACTCCAGCGCGGTCCGGAAGGCTTTTGGTCCCTCCTTGAAAGCATCGTTTCCCTGATTCTTGAAATTTAGCGCAATCTCTGGCAAATAAGTATTAGAAAACCACCCAAACCCTCAAAGCGGTAAAGCAATCACACCTTCCGGCGTCCCGTCGTACACCAAGGCCTGGAGAGCCTGCAGCGTGACGTTGTCCTCGGCATTGTCGTCCAGCTTCGTCATGAACAAGGGCACCTTTTCCAGCTGCTCCATGATCTCCTTTTGCGAGCGAGGCTCTGGCCGAAGTGGGCCGTGGTATGGCTCGGGCTCATCGTCGCTGTCTCCGGAGACCACCAGGCGAGGCATCGAAGTGTGGAGATGGGAGTTGGTGGGAATGGAACGAACCAACCTCCTTTGACAACCGATGAAATGCATGGTGGGGATCCTTTCATCGCTGGCTCTTTCCAAGGAGTTGGTTTGACCAACGCCACGCTCGCGTCCAGTCGTGAATAGTTTATCCCGCCGTACTCTCGCCGTTCGAGCTGCCTGGCCTCACCGAGCTTGAGCCTTCGGTGCACAGGGTCGAATTCCATCGTGACGCATCAACAGGGCGATGCCGGTGAGGTATTTCATGAAGCCGGAAAACCTTCTTTCTTTTTTTTTTATTCGTCCCCTTGCAGGGCAAGATCTGCCATGGGCATTAACGATCGTCAATATACATATGTACCTACCATAATCATTGCTGCATGAAAGCCATGTCTAAGAAAGATACTGGAGATCTACAAACTAAGGATTCAGCCCTAGAGCTCATCCATCATCCTTGCCCCCTGCGTCCGTTGAAACTCAAGCTCGAACCAATCCTTGAGCTGGCAGTACATCGCCCACCACGGCGAACTGTAGTGATACTCCTCCAGCGCCCTCTTCAGCTCCCTCATGTAACCTATCGCGAGCCTAATCTGCCATCTCCCAATCATCTCCTCCAGAAAGTCCCTGAACACAGTCGCGTCCTTCACCTCCGGCGTCCGCGTACTTCCGGCCCACTCTCGTATCATTGCCCTCACGTCCTCGGGCCTCGACCTCCCGACGAGCGCAACTTCCGCAACCTCCGCCTTGTACCCCTTGATCTTAACGAGCGCCTGAGCGGATACGTCAGCGGCCACCCGCTCCGCCTTGGCCCTGTCCAGCTGGCCCTGGATCTCCCTCCGCAGCCCGCGCGGAAGGGCCTTGAGCACCTGTGTGTCGACCTGCGAGTGCGACTCGGGCATGACGGCCTCGAACCGACGCGCCGCGGCGGAGCGGCCGCCACCGACCTTGCGACGACGCATGGCCTCGAGGAGTTCGTCTTGGATCTCCTTGGGGTAAAGTGGAAGCAAGCTGAGATCCACCTCGGCGAGCCAGTCGCCGTCGGTCAGCGCTGCCGCGGGTGCCTGGGCAACTGCGACGCTGTTGCTGGCGCCGCCTGTGGGATTTGGTCTGGCCGGGTGTAAGTCGAGGTCGGCATCGGAAGCCTTCCGCTTGGTCGGGGGCGCGGGTTCCGCAAACGTGACAGATCCCGCCGCCTTCCGTGACGAGGTGGCCGCGGGCTGCTGAAACGTGAGCCGAGTCTGACCGCTTTCAAGCTCGGGCCGGTCGTCGTCGAACCCGGGTCCCTTGAGCTTTGTCAGCTGGATACCGACACCCCTGATCTCCGTCGCGGGGATGCCAATCTCCCGCATCAGCCGGACAGCTTCGGCGTAAATAAGCTCGGCCGAATCCGTGGGTCGCGGGAAGGGCCGGGAGCGAGAGTGGTCCGAGCACTCGCCACAGCCGAGTACTTTGTATGGAGCGCCGTCGTAAAGCTTTTGCTTGCATTTCACGGTGAGGTGAAGGGACTTCGCGTTTACCTTGCGAAGACGGCCCTCGACTTCAGTTGAGAGGTCGCGCAGGAAGGTTTCCACCTGATCGTCACTTTGGAAGCGCACCCCCCAGTTAACCTCGGCGCCTATGTCACACATCAGGAGAGAACCTCATAACAAGGGTAGGTACTCACCAACAGACTGCCTCGCCTTATTGGACAACGGCCTCGCGTCTATCCCTCTGCAGTTCTCATACAACTTCTGCCCCTTCACGTCCCCGATCTCCTTTTTTAAAAACTGCAAGCTCTTCTGCGCCAGCTCGCCACACGTATTGACGTTGAACTTATCCAAAATCGCCTTCAGGTGATAGCCCACGCCAGGAAGCTCCGCCACGGGCAAGGCCCCCATGTACTCCGGCGTCTCGGACGGCAGGATCTGGAACGCGCCGTCCGGTTTTGCCCGCTTCGTCGCGATCCTCGCCACAAGCATGTTTTCCCCAACGCCAACAGATGCCGCGCACCCGCCCGTGGCCTCCCGCACCCTCGCCCTAATCCTTTCCGCAATGTCCAGCTCGACTGTGCCCCTGCTCCCCACCCTCGAGCTGACGTCGACATATGCCTCGTCGCAGCTAATGGCCATAATGTCGTCGGCCTCGTCGATGAGCACGTCGTAGATGCTTTTCGAGCACGCGTCGTACTTCTCAAATTCGTAAGGCACCACCCGCAGCTCGGGGCACAGCTGCTGGGCCTTCCCAAGGAGCATCCCGTTCCGGCACCCGCGCGACCGAGCGATGTAGTTGCAGCTCGCGATTTCGGACGTGCTGGTCCCGGGTTTTGAGGTGCCGGACGAATGGCACACGACGACGGGGAGGTTACGGAGGTGCGGTCGATCCCGGAGCGCAACGGAGGCAAAGAAACAATCCATGTCAACGTGGAGGATCGTGCGCGGGTTATCCCCAGCCGGTGATGAACTCGAACCGGTGCCGTTAGCGAAGGCGGCCGAGTCGCCAAGCCTGCGCGGGAGGCCAAGGTCTCTGCAGCGCGAAGCCACATAGTCCTTGAGATCGGCCTTCCAATTCGATATCTTGCTCAAGCGCGAGCTGGCATAGTACTTCTCGACGAAGCCTGGCGCTGTGGACTTCTGCCGGTTGAGCCACTCGGTATCTTCGCTCTCCGCCGGGCGCGTGCCCCTTTCCCAGCCGAGAGGATGGTTTGAGGGCTCCTTTTGTGGTGGTGGTTGCTCAGGTGGCGGTGAGAGACGAGGAACTTTCGTTGGCGTCGGAGGCCGGTCCTCTTCCATGAGCTCCGGGCTCGCCGGCGCAAGAATTACAGAATCCATCGCCCTCCCGCCATTCCTGTCGCCCGCGTCCTCGTCCCACCCACCCGCGCCAGCATTGTCACCACCCTTATCCACCCTAATCATCATATTCTTCGCCGCGTCCCCTCCGTCAAATCTCTGATACGCCAGCGTCGTCTGCCCGCCCGTCCGCAGCGGGATCAGCGAATAATCCCTCCACGGCAGCAGCTTCCCGTTCTTGATCGAGTCAGTAAGCCACTCGTACCGGAGCACCCTCTTCCTCGCCCAGAGCTCCCGCTTTCGGTCCGTGATGCGCTCACCCACAATGTGTGTAACCTCGGGTGTCAGCCAGGCCAGAACCTTGGCGCCGTGTCGGAGAACGAGATCGCGGAAGTCGTTCATGGTCATATCCTCGCCTAGGAAAGGGAGGTTAAAATGCCGTGCTGCATAACTGGCTTATCAAATATCTGCCGTGGCAACTACCGTCTGCCACCCGAATCACGATCGTCGACGAAAACATGCTCGGGCTCGCAAGTTAGATGCTAACCCCGCTCTGCCTCCCTTCATTCGCAGTCCTGCCTTCTGCATGAGGTATTGACTAGGAAGGTGGCCCAGAACGTACCTAGATAACCGTCGAAGTAGAGTACGACGCCATGGAATATGTTCGACAGCTCTCCCGTGATACCCGCGCTTTGAACCTGGTGCTTGCTAGCTTTCACTTCCATATAATCCCTGGTGGAAGTCAGTCAGCACAGCGACTGACGGCCAGCCCCGACCGCGGCCCCCGTCGGAATCAGCTCTGCATGGACACGAACCTCCCGTCCTTGAAGGCTGAGCCCTTCCCGCGGGAGAACATGGCGTCGGACCGACCCCTCATTGCCAATGGTGCCAAATCACTTCGAATGGAGTCCGCATAAGTTTGACCGCGAGGGCCTGATGTGATTGATCCACCATCCAGTTTACGGCCAAGAAAAGATACTCATAAAAAACTAAGTACATGAGCAAGAGAAAGTCTCGTCGTCGACTTCCTCTTGCCATAAACTGATAAATTTTGAGAGCTAACGTCTGCTAAGGGCTGTAACTGAAGAGAATGTTGTCGGCAGACTGTTGGATAAGGATGGTACCCAGACCTTGGTGGAGTGTACTTTGGTGGTAATATTGTGCCTGCGCTAAAACGTAGACATCGAATTGTAACAATCCGGTGTGAATAGCCTTTTCTATAGGCTTTCAAAACCGCATCAACGACAGCAACTTTCTCCAGCACTAGACGGCTTTCATAACCTTCCTGCATGTCTTAAGTGATCTATGCATAGGGCCGACCATCCTCCTGAGTAGTCGAAGTCGGTGCTTGTCAACTCAAAGACAGACTTTGATGGCGTAATTGCGAGTCTCGTACTCTCCTGGAGTCGGGAATAGAACGATGATGTGATAGATTGGTGGCGTTACGGATATCGTCCGTATGGAAGCGCGCAGGCTCGGCCGCGCCACCAACCCTCCGCCACGTCCCTCTGATCCGCCACCAATTCCCCGGACGCACCGACGTCGGCATCACAGCATCGCTGGTGTCCCTCCAATCGGCCTGGCTTAAATTGTTTCGCAACCTTATTTTCTGTTATGAACTTGGTATTTGTTTATATGGCGGCAGTCCTCATGCATGTTTTATGCAGGCAGATATATATATTTTTTTGTCAGTGCGGCAACAGAGCAATGCATATATTACGTAAGAAGGAAAACCAAAATATTGCATAGGGAACACTTCACTCCCTGGATATATCACGGCCAAACAGCTTTCCCTTCGTCCAGTCAAAAAACACCAACGTTTTGTTGCGGAAACTGAACAGGTTGCTTAAGTATGCTGATCTCCACTGCAAAAATAGTCAGAACTAGTGCTAGGAAAGAACCCTTACGAAATAAAAGGTCAGCGCTCCGCCAACGTGAACATTTCCCGGCAAGTCGGCGATAGCCTTCTCGGAACCAATGTATGCAAGTGTTCCGAGGTGATCATAACTGAACGGGGGTAGTTTGGCGACGAGATCAAGCGGGTTCCTCCCCTAAAAAGGAGGGTCAGCATTGTGCAGTTCAGACAGCTGCTCATCGAATTCACCTCCGCAGCCAAGCGCTGCTGATCCCCTTCGATCTCGTACAGCCGTCTAAAGTGATCGGCAAGGTAGCCTCCTTGCCGGCTCGCCACTTGGGCAGTCGGCGCATAACGAGTAGCGCTGCAATCCCCCAGAGCGTAAATGGTGCCATTCGCCCCCTTCACCATCATGTGATCGTCCGTCACAAGACCTCGTCGCTGATTTTGAACATCCTGGGGCAATTTCTTGATGAGGTCGGCCACCACCTTCCGCGCAGTGTTGCCAGTTGCCCACACCAGCAAGCCGTACTTTATCAACTCGATCTCCTTCTTCGGATTTTGAACGACGAGCTCCTTTTCTCGGACCTCCTTTACCATCGTGTTGTTCAGAACTGCAACTTTCGATTCGGCAAAGTGCTTTTCCGTGTATTCAATAAGCTCCTTTGAAAACATCGGAAGAACGTGCGGTAGAGCCTTATAATATTGTTAGAAAGCGAAGCGTAGGCGGGGCCTACCTCGATCAACGTGATTTTGAAGCGTCCAGCCACATGAGGGTAGAAGCACGTGATTTCATCGTGAAGGAAGTCGTGAAGCTCGGCGGCATACTCCACTACGCAAACCCGTCAGACTCATTCCACAACCGCCACCGATAACGCACCTCCTGTAGGACCGCCACCAACAACCACCATATGTAACAGGCGGTCAACCTCCGCCTGTGTCTGATTGGGGAACGAGGCAGACTCGAGGCAATCAAGAAGAATTGTTCGAATACGGCGCGCATCCCAGGCTTCCTTCAGGAAGCTCGCGTGTTCCTTCACACCAGGTATACCAAATGTCGCGTTCTCGGCACCAACACCAACAACCAAGTAGTCATACGGAATATTTTGGACAGAAACCTCTCCGACGATCTCCGAATTATCCTCGACTGGCCAAATTAGTTAACGTATGTCCCTGAAGATTTATACCAGTGATTTCCTTCTTGTCAGGGTCTAAAGCAGTAAGACAAGAGTCATGAGAATGCCTTTACTAACCAATGCTTGTGCAGTTGCCCTCGACAAACACCACTTCTCGTTTTTTCTTTCGCGTCAGATAACGGATCGACATAATGATGCTCCTAAGCTCGATTGTCCCCGTGGTGCATGACGGCAGCAGCGGCGTGAACAGGAAGTAGCCGCGCGGGCTGACCACCTTCACGTTGTAGTTCTCGGTGTCGATAGATTTCAAAAATGACGTACTGGCCCACCCTGTACCCAAGACTAGCGAGAAGAGCGCGTCACGACAAGGATTAACCGACGAAATCAGCAGATGTACACACCAACAATCGTCTTCTTGGTCGGATCATGCTCCAGCTGGCTGAGAGGATGGCGATCGTGATATACCTCGATCGCGGCGTATGTAGCACCTCGTTCCCGTCAGCGCGTCACTTTGTACGAGACGCATACCTGTTGCAAGCGCAACACCCAGCGCCCTGAATGTGAACCGCACGGGCGCCCTCCGTATCGCGGTGACGGGATTCCAGGACATCTCAGATGGTGTCTGGCGATCGGCGCCGATTTGACACCCCAATAAGTGAAGTGGGAAGGTCTGCAACAAATAATAGGCAAACGTTCATATATTAGTGCCAAGGTGAGCAGTTATTGAGACGCCGCAGTAGTTTCGCCAACTCCTGCGCACATCTCGTCTTAAGAGTGTCTAGCCTCCCTCTCCCAAGCTTTTCGGACCTAGTCGAGAGGACAAGTTAGATTTTAGTAAGCAGCAAGCAGTACCATTTTTCCGGTCCTGCCCGGCATGTGGGATGCAATGACGGCCCACTTTTCTCCGTGCTCTCCGACAAGTGATGTCAATAAAGCCAACTCCTAGGGCGCTAAGTTTGCTCCAGTACAATCTGTCTAACCTCAGGACTAAACTTCCCCTTGTTTAACTCCGGGTTAATCGCGTATTCGTATCTTTCTCTGCATTGTCCGTCCGACTTGGATGGAACCAGTGATGCAACGTCCCGCCAGTTGCCACGCCCTTTAAGGGCCACAGCGCGCAGTAACGCCTAGCAGGTGTTAAAGGCGACAGCGAAGAACAACATAGGGAAACGAAAGGGGCTGAATAAAGCAAGCATAAATAATAAAATCGAAGGCTTGTTTACCTGATCTTCTTCCTCCGTCCATGGACCTTTTTTTATTCCCGGCTGTGCTTTTTTCCATCGGTGCAAACACTGGCTCGCCGATCGTCCCTCCATAAATTCCTTGACTGCGTTGCTAAGTGAAATGGATCCCAGGCAAGCCACGTACTTAAACTCCAATTCCCGGCATACTTATCTACAACTGCAAGCAGCTTCTCATCTTCGACGTTCGACCACGCTCTGAGAGACGTCATTATCGTTGAGACGGTAGTTGGTGTAACGTACATCATGCGATCCGGGTTTAAGTTGCTTTGATACGCCCGCAGACAGGCTATTGCCACGCGACCATTCTAAAAACGAAATAAGCGCGGTATCACCACCACCAACACACACGCCCATCTCATCTGCAATCTTAGGCCAATTTCTAAACCCGTTCTTCTCGGCAATTTGCATTAACTTCTTGATCTCCGCGGTAGAGAAAGGCTTCCGGTTTACTGACGGGGCAAATTTAACCAGCCATTGAATTCTGCATTCCTCAGGTGATAGCCTCGGGAAGCGGCGTGCGACTGCGTTCCAGTTGATGCCTTCGGAATTCTCAAGCAATTCATCCTGCGTCATGTCGCTTATGTCCACAGCACCATTGTTTGAGCTGTTCCGTCTTAAATGTTAACAATCTTTGAAACAACATCATGAAAAGAAAAAGCAGCCAGAACTATGGCAAAGAGAAACAAACCATATCCTTCGATTTTCCTTCTCTATCTCTTCCGTCATTTTCAAGCGCTCCATTGAATTCACTGTATGTGTTAGAGCAAACAAATTGTTCTCAGCAGGCTCACAATCCGGTTGACGATGCAGTGTCCTCACTTTATCCACCTCGGCAGGCATCCTGAGCATATCGTCATTCGGCTGCGGAACCTGATGCAGTCGTTAACAACACAACCATTTCTTTTAGCGTACGCGTCCATCTTCATCGACGAAATAAGGCTTTCGCCACTTCGTGTGCTGAGATTTCGCTACTGGCGTCACAATGGTCCGCAGGTGATCGTAAAGGTCGCTGTTCTTGGCCAATGCCGCCTTTATTGTGGCCAATTCCGCTCTGATGGCAGCTTGCAGCTCCAGGTTCTTTTGCAACGCAATCCTCAGAGCGGTAGCTGCATTCGCGTCAACTCCGTTCGCGTCATCGTCTGTGGGAGCTTGAATCAAAAGCTGGTCCATAGTCGCTCATGTTTCATGACTGTTTACATGCATGTTGTCTTTGTTATTGTATGGCCCACTATGCACCCTAATACTTTTTATCTTTCTTCTTATCCTTCTTTTTCTGGAGAATGCGTTCGAGAGCCCTTTTCGCCTGTGGGAAAGCAGTCAACGGTGTAAAGGGTTGCGGTGCAGTACCTCTCCGTTCGGGAATCTCTCGTGGACATCGTAATACGATGGCGAAATGTCCAGCAGCCATTCACCCTTAATGTCGGTCACTGTCCGGATGTAATTCTTTTGCGTCAAAACAAACTCATTGTAGAGCACCCATTCGGGCTTCGAGTCCAAGCAGCACGAAGGATGCAGTTGAACAAGCTTTGCGCACCATTAGTATTACGTCGCGTCCGAATTTTATTCTAACCAACCTGGTTATCCTTCACAGTCAAGTAATGTCCGGACTTCTCCAAATGTGCAACTTGCATAAAGAATCCTGATGCAAGTGCATATCGGATGTTGTGATAATACTTTTTGTCGTCTTGCGGCATCGAAAGAAGTGGGATATTATTCCGCTCCATACTCCGTTTCAACTGCTCGCGAACGTTGTCAGCACTCTTCAGTGTCCTTGCGTTCAAGTAGTTGCGGTAACACCACTGCGCATCTTCGCCATTCTCCTTGTAGGCCTGGAAGACGTTCAGAAGCGTAAGGTGGTCGCCGTCGGGATGGTTAAAGTTGGACTTCGCTTCGTCAGCCTGCTTTTTTTGATCGTTTGGCCGAATAAACACGTTCGGGACCGAAAGCATGGCGATAATAGATAGAATTTCATTCGAGCACCCAAAGCGCGGTGACGTGATGAGGGTTCGGGAAAGTTCGGGATCGACAGCAAACTCTGCCATCAGCTTTCCCGTCTCCGTCAACTCCACTTCGTCATTGATCGCCTCAAGGAAGTTCAGTAGCTCCAATGCGCGCATTAGCGTTTCCGGTGCTAGTAAAGGGTCAGACTTACAAATTGTAAAGAACAACACAACATACCAGGAGGATCCATCAGGTCAAAGTGCACCAAATCTTCTACCCCGAGTCTCTTTAACTGCAATACAACATTTCCAAGATTGCACCGCAAAATTTCGGGGTATGTTTGCTCCTGAAGTTCCTTTACGAAATCCTTCTCGGTGTACAACCGAAAGCACTTCCCGGGCCTTGTTCTCCCAGCGCGCCCAGACCGCTGCTGAGCGCTAGCTTTGCTAATAGGGCTAACCAGCAAACTCTCAACACGGATGCGGGGGTTATAGACCTTCTGCTTCGAGAATCCTGGATCCACCACGTATACAATTCCGTCGATGGTAAGCGAGGTTTCGGCAATATTCGTTGAAATAATGCATTTCCTCCCCGGTGGCCCTCCAGAATATCTCGGGCCCGGTGCATCGTCGAATATACGTTGCTGCTGGGCCGGCGGCAAGGACGAGTACAGCGTGATAACCTTTAGCTCTCCAACTTTGTCGGGTTGAGTATGGATCAGGTTGTCGATCTGCGCTCTAATTTGCCGCGCGGCATCCTCAATCTCGTCCTCGCCGGTCAAGAAAACCAAAATATCCCCAGGATCTTCGCATGTGTGGATCTGAAGGACGGTCTTAATTGCTGCCTTAAGGTAGTCCTGCTCCGGCGTAGGCGTATAGTATATCTCGACAGGGAATGTTCGCCCAGGCACCACCTAACACATCATTAACATTTCCAATGACCCAGGAGAAGCTAAAGGACAACTTACCAAAAGAGGCGAGTTGTTGAAGTAGCTCTGGAACTTTCCGGCGTCAAGCGTGGCACTCATCACAATCAACTTCAGGTCCTTCCTTTTGCCGCAAATCTTTGTACTATAGTCAGCGGACGCGAACCGAAGATACAACAAGTTACCTCCTTCAATAACCCCATCAGAATATCCGTCGCGAGTGTCCTCTCATGCGCCTCGTCAAGGATGATAGCAGAATACCGTTGCAGTGTCGGATCCATCATCGCCTCCCTCAGCAGCATACCGTCCGTCATGTACTTCAGCACCGTCTTCCTCGACGTCGCGTCCTCGAAACGGATGGAGTAACCGACTTCGTCTCCCAGCACCACGTCCAACTCGTCCGCGACACGCTTTGCAACGGACATAGCGGCGACACGACGCGGCTGCGTGCACGCGATCATCTTCCCCTTCTTCTGCGGCTGGTCGTCGTACAACATGAACTGCGGGATCCTGACGGTGTTCATTAGTTGATCAAACACGACCGAAGATCCCAAGGCACGTACTGAGTGGTTTTTCCACTGCCCTACGAGTCACAGCAAGTCAGTCCAAGGTCCGTGACTGCAAATATCCAACAAAAGAAAAGAACTCACTGTCTCTCCAACGAGGATAAGCATCTGATTCTTGTGAATCAGGTCCAGAAACTCGTCCCTTTGCTTGTGAACGGGCAGGTTCTTCCGCTTCGTCAGGATGTCGCGATACTTCTGAGAGTATGGCAGACCCGTGAAGAGGTTGGTGGAGCCATTCTCGATCTCCTCCGCCTGAGCCGCCGTCGTCTGGTTTGGAATGAGGACGACCTCCTTCTTCCGGTGGGCCAGATACGGATTCGACTTGGCCTCCTCGTCGTCAAAGGTGCCCTTGCCTGGGCCTGACCGGTCCGACCGGATCTTCTTCTTTGGGTGGGACATTGCCTGCTCGTTGCTGTGTGGTCGCGATCGCAAGAAAATGAAATGAGCGCTCAAAGTCCGAAGTTTGACTTCGCCTTCAAGCCGCCTGCAAGCCCTACTTTCCTTCTTTTTGTTTTTTTTTGCAACGACGAGAAGAAAAACCAATTAACTTTTTAATCGTATCCAGCGAACGCTGGAAAAAAGCTTTGCAAATATATCAGACTTTAAGGAGTCTCATCTTCACGAGAGTTTCAAGTTCCACCCATAGGCGCTTGACATATCCAGGACAGAAAAAGAAAGAAGGCAAACATATAACATCATAACCCGGCGGCAAAACAATACAACATCAAAAAACGGTGGGTAAACACCACCGTATTCCTTTGAAAGTACCTTCATCCAAGTCATTTACCCATTCGCACATTAATAGCATCACCCGGCAAGTGTACGAAGTTGTTGGAGCGCTGCGTCGCACCCCGGCTCAGTGTACGTCGTTCCGTGCATGCGTCATCACCTCTGAATGATTGCCGGCGGTCATCATACCCTCTCTCGCCGCAAAAGGGTACACCACAAAAGGGACGGGCGCTTGAAGAAGCCGTAGAATTCGGGGCCCGAGCCTGACGATAGGCCATTCCCTATAGCCGTCGCCGTGAAGGTCCTCACCCGCCGCTTTTCCTTTCATGTAAACCGACAGCATCTCCAGCTCAGGCACGCTTGCCGTCTCCATGGCTTCACGGTCCACGCACACGACGCCGCCAAGGGCGAGCGAGTTCGGGCCAGCTCAAAAGACAATCTTAAAGTTCGACCTGTTATTAGTACCCTCCAAGTTCTCCAATTGGGGTACTTTGGGCGGCGTGAAAGTCCAGGCAGTCAATTTTACGTTACTTTAACTTTCAGCAAGCAGGCTTGGGGCAAGTCACAAGGAGCCACGAGATATCCGTCGGTGCGTCGCCGCAGTAGAGTATACTAAGTCGCCGCGGTGAACACGTTGCTGCGATGTCCTTCAACAGTACTTCCAGCATGTTTTGTTCTCCCCAGCATGCTCACCTTGGCACACCGTCTGCGCCACTCGTTTCGTCACAGCGACCACGTTCGTATTGGCAAGTATAACATCCTCCGCCTCGCGGCGGAGCCAGTACTCGCATGAAGTGATAGCGACACTCCCAATGGCCTGCATACGCACTGACCACCGCCAAGTTTCGCTGGCTCCCTCGGGCCGCGCAACCAGAAGGTCGCCGTGCATGCGGCGCGTGTTCACGTGCCTTGACACTGCGGACGCCGTACACGGGTTCGGCAGAGCGCCGCCTGGCCAGACCGCGCAGGCGGTCGGATGAAAAACAGAGTCGACACTCTGGCAACTTTGGACCGTCGCCATATTGAGCCGAGAAAGGGGGGCGTCCAGCCATGTCGCCGCGAGAGCCATTGCGTCGCCTTTATGGGATCTGCGTCGGTGCACCTGTCGTCGGATCGTCGGAAAGATGCCTCGGGCGGGTCGACGTGATCGGCAACAGCACGAATGCAGTTCGAATTGGTATGGGACAGTGGAGAAGGAAGGAGATGAAGTTCTCAGTTTTCATCGGCGGCACAAGCGCGGGGGGACAAACCCCTCCCATCTCACTCCGACTGTCCACAGCCAAATTCCCAGTTTACATATCTAAAACAATAAAGGTCTTCCCCAAAAAAAAAAAAAAAAAATACAATTAAAAACCCAAAACTAATCTTCATCTTGCTCAAAGCTCATCATGGACGACCTCGTCCGCCTCATCGTCCTCCGCCGCCTTCTTCCCCACCTTCATGTCCTCCTCGTCCTCCTCGCCCCTCTCCGGCGCCGGCTCGACCTTGACGTCCGCCTGCGCATCCAGGTTTACTTTAAGTGAGCGCCGGAGGATGCTCTCCACGCGCGCCGCGAACTCGGGCGTGCTCTTAAGGTCGAAACCGGACCGGAGGAGCGTCGTCTCGTACAGGACACGGACCTATTGAGGTTCAATTGGTTTACGTTCGAACAAGTAACATCGAAGCGCGCGAAAACGCACCTGATCCTTCAGCAAATCGTCCACCTGCTTGCCCTCGACCTTCTTCTTCATCGCCAAGATGAGAGGGTGCTTTGGGTTGATCTCGAGCACCTAGACCACCACTTTTGTTTAGCAAACAACCCCTTCATCAAACACACAGCCACGCCCGCCTACCTTCTTCATCTTCGCGTAGTACGTCCTCATAAAGTCCTCCCCGGTCTGCAGCGCCTGCGCAGCCATAATCCTCTCCATATTCCCGCTAATTCCATACTCGTTCGCCACAATGGCCGTCGGGCTCTTCGTCAGCCTCGTCGACACAACCACCTTCTCGACCGAATCTTCCAGCTGCTCCTTGAGCCAATCATTAAAGTCCTTAAACTTCTCGCCTAACTCCTCCTCCTCCTCCTTCCTCTTGTCCTCGTCCCCAAACAGAACGCCGCTCTTTCCCAGGCTCTGAAGCTTCTTGCCCTCGTAGTCCGTCACCTGCTGGACGAGGTACTCGTCGAGCGGCTCGTCGAAGTAGAGGACCTCGTAACCGCGCGCGATCGGGACCTCGATCACGGGGCTGGAGCGAATCTCGTCGAGGGAGGACCCGGTCACGAAGTAGATCTGGGGCTGCTTGCCCTTCATGCGCTTGACGTAGTCGTCGAGGGAGGTTTCCTATTTGTGCACAATTAGGTTGATGCAAGTCGCCAAAAAATTAGAAAACCCACCTCATCATCCGAGAACGAGCTCTTAAACCTAAGGAGCTTAAGCAGCTTCGGCTTCAGCTTTGCGTCCTCGATGACGCCGAGCTTCAGCGCGATGCCGTACTCCTTTAGGAAAGTCTTGTACTTGACCGGGTCCTTGCTCAAATTCGTAATCATGTCCACGGCCTTGGCCACCAGCTTCTTCTTAATCATCTTCAAAAGGCCGTGCTTCTGGAGCGTCTCACGGGACACGTTCAGGGGCAGGTCGTCCGAGTCGACAAGGCCCTTGATAAAGGAGAGCCACCGAGGGAAAAAGTCCTGGATATGGCGAAAGCAGGGTCAACTCAAGCCGAAACAAAAGTGTAGAAAACGGGCCAAGAACCAACCTCCATTTCGTCCGTAATGAAAACGCGACGCACAAACAGCTTAATGTTCTTGTAAAGCGCATCCGCCGTCTGCAAGAACTTCGGCGGCGCCTTCGACGGCACATACAAGATTGACTTAAAGTCGACATCTCCCTCCGCCTTAAACTGGACCCACGCGAGCGGGTCCTGGTAGTCCTTCGTGAAACTCTTGTAAAACTCCTTATACTCATCGTCAGTGACGGACGACGCTGGGCGGGTCCAGATAGGCTTGTTCTCGTTCATAACGGACCAGTCATAGGTCGTGTGGGTGACGGTCTTCATTTTGGGCTTCTTCTCCTCGGCCGGGTCGACGTCCTCGACGTCCTCCTCGTCGTCGCCGGACTTGTCCATATCGACCGCGTCGGCGTCCTCGTCGATGACCTCCTCCGTCGTGGTCTTTTTGCGCCACATGTAGATCGGGAAGTTGATGAACTCGGAGTCTGCATACGCCGGTCAGCTCATCATAACAGCGACCCCCAGAGAGCGATGGGAGAATAAAATTTACTCACATTTACGAATCAGATTTGAAAGAGTCGAGTCCTCGAGGTACTCGAGCGCGTCGTCCTACAATTTTTCTTAACAGTGGATGGAAGGAAAAGTCGTACCTTTAAATGCAGGGTAATCTCCGTCCCACGGCCCAAAGTGTTTCCGCGGGGGTCTTTTGAGATTGTAAACTCTGTAGACACAAAGAAACAACGATAAGCGACGGTCAAAGTGGCGGGAAGTATAAAGGAACGAACCGTTTTCGGACGTGCTCTCCCAGACATACTGGTGTGCCTCGTCGTTGTGCTTAGACGCGACCGTGACGCGATCGCAGACGAGGAAGACGGAGTAGAACCCGACGCCGAATTGGCCGATGAAGTTGAGGTCGGTCTTGTTCCTTTCCATATTGGTTAAGAACTCGGACGTGCCCGACTTGGCAATCGTGCCCAGGTTCTTCTGCAGGTCTTTGGATGTCATGCCGACGCCCGTATCGGTCAAAACGAGGAGCTTGCGCTCCTTGTCCGCCAACAGCTTGATCTCAAGGTCTTTATTGGAGTCGAGGACCTTGGGGTTGGTCAGCGACAGGAAGCGGATCTTGTCGAGAGCATCGGCGGCATTCTATTTTCATTCAAATTGCAGAGAGTTACTCCGACGAGCTCGCGAAAACGCGTAGCCGGCAAGAAGATGCTCACCGAGATCAGCTCCCTCAGGAAGATCTCCTTTGACTTGTACAGCGAGTTGATGACGATGTTCAGGACGCGCGAGTTCTCGGACTCGAACTTGAACGTGTTCCCGCCCGTAGTTGGCACGGTGATCGGCTCGTAGCCCTTGGGGACGTCCGCGACAGGTACTTCATCGGCCTCCGCAACGACGACGGCCGAGTTCAGGACAAGTCCCAGTAGGGCCAGAAGGAGCACCAGGACAGCGCGGCGGTGATTCATGGCAGGGCGGGCCTGGCGTCGCGATCGAACAAGGTAGAAGGTGAGAGAGAGACTCTTGGGAGTCGCAAAGCGAATTTTGACGTGTAATCCGCTCGTTGATCACACGCGACTTCCGGATCAACGGAGGCGGCAGCCCACGCCCGGCATCGCGACGACATCGCCGGCGTGTAAACGCGGCTTTCACAGTCAGTCGAGCTGATGACATCCTTCGCGAGCGCCGAAGACAATAGCGTCATGTTCTTAGCGAAGCTGACCTGCCGACGCCTCTCCCGACGGTGTAACCTCCTCCGCCATCTTGTCGCTTGGCGCATACGGCGAAGATGACCTCATAATTGATCCAGCCTCGCGGGGATCTCTTTCGGTCTCAGTGGCCCAGTCAGCCGCGTTGGTGCGCTTCGGCCGCATTACCGCGGCTGCGAATGCGGCCAGGATGACGAGTTATCCGACTCGGCCGCTCAAGTGGTAGGCCACGTTTTGATTCTTCTCAGTTCGGCTCGATTCTAGCCACCAGCTGGTTACCGTCGACGTCCGGGCCCTCCATGCCGTCGTCAATGCTCCAAATCCTGCTCCCTGTCCTCACCCTCAGGCAGATCGCCCTCGCCGTCCCTTATAACAAGCACCCTACCGCAAGCCTAATTGAGATCGTGTTCCTTTCTCTGAACAGTTGGCGTAATGATGTACGCGCCGCAAGCCCATTTATTGTATTTTCCATTCTTTCCTTCCTTTTCACTGCGCTTTTGATCGACATGTTTCCCTTGCCGCTTGGTTAACAGCTCATGTTCTATTCGTGAGCCATGACTATCGCCGGCGTCTCCTATCAGCAGCTCAAAACGCTCGTGCGTACGTCACGCGCGGCGTTGTTGCGGGGAAGGCTAAGAACGACGAGCGGCACGATGCCACAACCTCCTCTGCGTGGGCGGTCTATGCCGCCGCGTTCAGCCCACCGCGCACTTGCTGTTCATGCTAATCATCTCTTCGTTGCACTCGCAATGGGATTCCTCAGTTGTCTCTCTGTTATGCGGGGTTTGTGCTGGATATCGTGTTCTCCGTCTTCACGGTTTGAGGACATAGGTGAGGCTCGGATTCGATGTGCGCGTAACGTCAGTCCAACGGAGCTTGTTCAGTCGTTGTACCGCAGCGCCGCCTAGGTCGTTCGACGGCGGAACATTGGGCTGTCGGCAATGACACGCCGTCGTCGATGAACTTTCCAGCGTTTCGTCCGTTATTCTTAAGACATTCTATTGACTGTGAACAATATCACAAGTTCCATTTCTTTTACGTGCGTGTTCACAAGCACGGTTGCGGCTTGAAGCCTTTCGGGTGGCCAGAAATAAGATTTGGAAGGAAGGAAACGAAGGGATGTGTGAAGGAATATGAGTTAGCCAGTTTTTGTATATCAATATGTTGTTGGAAGTAGGGACGAGTTGGTCCGAACAAGTTTTGACAGCGACGCGACTGGCCTTCAGCTCACGAACCCGCGCCCGGGCGCCGGCACGCCCACATGCTGGACGGACTACGCTCGCCTGCATGAGGGTCGCGAAATCGAGGGACTTTGTTTTGGTCGACACCTGTCAAGATGACAGGCCGAGTGGAAATCCCAAACCCTCGGCCATGAAGAAGCACTTGAAGGCCGCGGTGAACTTCTGCATCTCGATCAATCACCACCGCCCACAACCTCGACCACGGGCCCGAACTCATGGGACTCTGCATCACGAAGCCCGAGCGCGGGCCTCGGCCCGAACCCGACGCCATCATCGACACCAACCTCATCCCCGACCCACTGCCCCATGGTTCCGCCTGGGAGCTTGAGCTGTCAACAGCCGCCGTCATCATCCCCGATCCCTCCCCTCCGTCCGTCTCCTCACCGCCCCGCTCCGACCCGGCCGGCCACACCGCGTCCGGACTCGACCCTTCCCTCTCCGACACGGCTGTTAGCGACAAAACCACCACCCCCAGCTGCCACACGGAGCTGCCAAAAGACATGGCGCCAGCTGCGGACGCCGGCAAGGCCAAATGGTGGCGCCGTCAGTCAAAGCCCGAGATCGCTCCTGCCCGCGAGCCCGTGAAGCGCTCCAAGCGGATCAAGTTTAAGGTGATCAACTTTAAGAAGGCCGCCGACGTTGTCTCAGAATCGACCGTCCTCGACTCGTCCAACGCCGACCCGTCTGTCCCCGACTCCACTCGGCCCGACCCGCCTGTCCTCGACGCCTCCATCCCCTCCGCCTCCGTCCCCTCCGCCTCCGACTCTGCCGGTGCCGTCACGACGCTCGTCGAGAGCACTCCTAGCAGCGCCAGCAACTCCTCTTGCCTCGATGAACCTAAGTCCGACGCGACGCCGGTGGCGCAGGCGGGTCGCTCTAAGTGGTGGCCTATGCGGGACATCGCACCAGCCGCTGAGCCGTCAGGCACCAGGCACTCCTTCTTGGGTTGGTGCAAACGGAGCATGGCCGCGAACGCAGCGGCTGCCGCCTTGAAACCCGTGCGCGCCGCGAAGTGCAAGCGCCTCAGCCCGCAGGAGGAGAGGAACGCCCGCCACGCGGACGTCGTCGCGTTGACCACGGGGGCTTTTCGCCACCAGTCTACATTCCCGCATTCCTACAAGCTCGGCGAGCTGCTTGGGGATGGGGCCTTCGGCTTCGTCTTTACCGCGAGGCGCTTGATAGACAATCAGGAGGTTAGTTTCAGATATTTTGCTCTTTATTTGTTACCCTTGCGCGCGTAGTGACTTTTCGCCTTCCACTAAAACAGGTGGCCGTAAAGTTCATTGAGAAGCGGAAGATACCTGGCGCCATGTTGGTCGACGACCCCTTTGACGTGAAGGCGCCAAAGGTGCCTCGCGAGATCCGAAACTTGATGACCCTTCGACATCCTACCGTCATTGCCTACCTCGACCACTACGACGAGGACCGCTTCTTTCTCCTCGTCACTGAGCTGCACGGCACAGAGTGGGATGTTAACAATCCTACGCTGAGCCCATCAAAAAACCCTGGCCTGCGGGCGTCAAAGAAGCAGTGCGTCGTTGTAGATGACCTCAGTGAGGAGGCACGCAAGGTGTACGATGCGCAGCAGGCCCAGCTGAGCCCCCTTCTCCGTCTTACGGAGGATCAAGAGAAGGCAGTCAAGCGCAGGACGTCATGCGATTTGTTTGAGTGCATTGATGCTCGTAAGTATATGATATCAAACTTGGCAAGCGAGAACAAAAAAATTAACGTTTTCGTTATAGACCGTCGCATCCCCGAGTCGACGGGCAAGCGCATCTTCGCCCAGATCGCCCTCGGTATCGATCATCTGCACCGGAACGACGTGGTGCACAGGGACCTGAAAGACGAGGTTTGTTATCGACTGTCACTTTAACCTATGTTTGTGTTCTAAGCGAAGCTTTCTATCCCGCGTCGATTAGAACATCGTCATCAACGCCGACTACGAGGTCCGGATCATCGACTTCGGCGCGGCCTCGCCGATCCCTAGTTGCGAGGCCGACTACTTCAGGCGGTTTAGCGGGACCGCGCATTACGCTGCACCCGAGCTGATTATGGGCAAACCGGTGAGGGGTCCGGAAGCGGAGATTTGGTAAGCCTTTTGTTACATGCAATTGCCTAATCGGAACGTTAACTTCTCTCTCTCAGGACCCTTGGTGTGTTGCTGCACACGATTTATGGGGAAAACCCGTTTCAGGGTCCAGCGGATATTCTCAGAGGGATATTGAGTTTCCCATTCCGCGTCAATTCGGACGACTACCCGGATGGTTTGTGTCTCTACGCACCATTTTCCGACATCTGGTGTTAAACTTGTTTTTGCTTTACAGATGGCGTCAGGTCGCTCATCAAGCGAATGCTTTGCTATGAGGTCGTCGACCGGGCGACGATGGAGGAGGTGCTCGAGCACGGGTGGCTGAAGGCCGAAGTTGAGAGGCTGCGTGCCGAATGGGAGGAGTGATTTGGTACAAGAGGCAGCGTGGAGTGATCCAACACAGGGTTCTCTTCGTCGAATCTCTGCCTAGAAATTTTATTTATAATCTCTTGGCATGCCGTTTGCACGGCGTTATGCTTGCTCCTTTTTCTCTTTTCATGCATCACATAATCGCGCATTATCTTATCATTATACTTTCTCTTTTTTTGTCGACGTGGCGCAGTTCTTGTTGTCCTGACTTACCTTAGTTCCCTCAAGTTACACTCCCGTCATTAATTTGCATCCGTTTTTCCGACTTCTAGACCGCCTTTTTAATACTGGGTAACTGAAGAAACCCCTCGCAGCTGTTTTGCCCCCATAAGTAGCCTCTTTTTCCTTCCCTTTACCACCCCCGACGCTTGTAGTGTGTCCGGTTAAGACTAATGGTAAGATGACAAAAGCACGTCGTTGATTCGCAGAATAACCAAAAGCTACGCTTTCGCTGAATTACTTTATGATTGGATTTAAACAGGCATCTCAAAGACGCCCTTCTCCTGTTGACATGATACAAACAAGAAGGCTGATACAATATGCCACCCCATTCTATGAGCAGTGCTACATTCATGCCAAGAAAATGATAGCTCGTCATGTAATCGCACGCCAACTAAATTTACATGTAAGCTTCCTTTCTTCGGTTTGCTCTAAATGTATACGGTCATATTCCATTTCTTTCTTTATAATCCATACAGGAAACTGACCAGCGGAATAAGGGTGCTCTAGAGAAGCTCAAGTGTAATTTTTGAGCGAACGCGAAAGCGTAATTGTTGGATGTGCAAAGGAGAATGAAGTAGGATACAATAATGATTGCTGGGCAGTAATACAAGCGCGGTTCCACATGTCTCTCTATCCCTTTTTGCATTTCAAGTCTGCTCGACGCAGCACGATTAGTTTAACAACTTCGTTTTATCAAGTAACAGCTCCATCTCATCCCTTCATTACTTATGATTGCCGGGAAGGAAAGGATACATTGTTATACGACGTAAGAAAGGCGACAGCTGCAGGAGGCTTGCAGACACCGACAACGCAAATGCGTAGTATACGTCTTTAACAAGCGGGAAGTGCACAGAAACTATGGCAATAAGGAAGGAAACGTGGGTTGAGTGAATATAAACGTGGTTGGAGTGAATATAAATTTGAGCACCAGCGTCAAACCTTACATTCACTGTGCTCATTGAAGCAGCGATGAGAACCGACCTTTGACTTTAATTGAAACACACGCTCTAATAGCAGTCGCTTATATGTGTTAGCTTAACAACAACCAAGTGGCGCACACCAAAATCGCCCAGAAATGGCTAACCAACAGCGACGGAGCGGTAGATAGTGCGATGAGTATCTCTAACTAATGCTCACAGAGGCTAACCCTATGCTTGTCATTGTTGGCATCCCTGAACGTTGTCCGTTCCTCCATCAGTTCGTTCTCAAACCTTTCCGCCTCCTTTCTCGTGAAAACGCAGCCTTCCTCAACCCAGGCCTCCACGATCCTTCTAGCGCAAACCGTCGGCAGCCGGCCCGCAAACGCCGCCTCAACATCCTCCTCCGCCCAGTCGACCCTCTGACCCCCGGGCACCCTGAGCGTGGACGTGATCGTCGTGTCCGGGTCGACGAGGAAGAAGCATAGCACGCGGCGCCTGCCGGGCCTGGTCGGGTCGGCCAGCTCGAACGGCTCGACGCGGTGCTGGAGCTGGTTGGCGAAGGTGATGCAGCGGCCCTGCAGGCATCGGAGCGAGCCCACCTCCTGGACGGCGGGACACTCGTTCTCGATGCCGTACGCGATCTCGATGGGCTCGTGCACGTCCTGCTCGTTCGCGAAACACTTGCCTTCGTCCGCTAAAGGGACGCGGAAGTTCAGACGCGAGTCCTTGATGTTGTCCACCGTCTAAAAGGGATCGATTAGATTTGGCGAAACATTGGATGCAACGTAGCAACCAAACCTCATAGTAGATCCCAGTCGCTATGATGGCCTCATTCTGCATGCCCTCAAAGTGCCACCCCGTCCCGTAATATCTCGGCCTCCCCGGCTCCAGGTGAACGGACGAAACCTTGACGATGACTTGGATCCTCCTCCCTCTCAACGACGTCGCCTCTAGCTCCGCCAAGCCCGTCCCCGCGTCAAAATTCTCCGGCATTTGGGGCGCTTTAATTGTTCGAACCCAATCGTCGTGAAACGATTTCCTGATGTCCGACTCCTCGCCCCAATGAGCCGGCTCCCCGTGAACGCTGATATGCTCCTTCAGCCGCTCCTCCTCGTAATCCCATAAGTCCAGCGGCGCGAGCTCTCGATCCATTTCTGGGATCCTATTCTCCGTCGTGGACCACGTCTTCACGCTACCGACCGACAGCTCAAACAGCGGCAGCATCCGCTGTAGCGCGGCCGCGATTGAACGGTACAGCGGCGCGTTCTCGTGGCTCGGTCGGAGGTTGTGGATGGGCGACCGCAGGGTCACCTTACCATCGTCGGAAACATCGGCCTCGCACGGCAGCCATTGGAACCTCTCGGAGATGTCGTCGTCGACCTCCATCCGTGTTGGTTTCTCCGTTCGCAAGTCGCCGACGATTGCGGTCGGGCAGTCCGTCTCCAGGGTGCGTCCGTAGACTTTGCAATATGGGCTTGGGTGGATGATGTCGAGAACTTCTCCTTCCGCGCCTGGATGCCAGCGGCGCTCGGCAAGAGCCAGGTGCTCCGCAGGGTCGAGACGGCGGCGGAGGGTCAAGGCAAGACCAGCGTCGACGACATCGTCAGACAGGTAGACACCGTGGGCCGGGAAAGGCAGAATCAAGGCCCCGTCAGGCAGGTAGACCAGACGTGTTCTGACGATGTGGTCGAGCTCCTGTTGCAGATGAGCGATGGCGTTTGGCTCCAATCCTGATTCCTCCATCCAGCGATCCCAAATCGCGGTCTTGAGCATCTTCTTGTGCCATGCTGGCTTTCCCATGATCTCGGCCATGACCAGCATGTACATCCTCTCCGAGAGGTAGATTGCGGTCCGGGCTCGCCATCGCCACACCTGGTCGCCAACGGGCAATCGGCTCATTGCGATGAAATGGGCGCTCCGGTGGTCCAGAGAGCGATCTCACAGATGATGGCTTGCCCATCATGTTGAAACAGGCGTGAAACAAAGATTGATGGGCCGCTAACTCGCGCGACGCGAGTCGCGGGCGACTGCGAATGCTACCACTTCCTTGAAGCCACCCTCGCGGACAGCAGGCCCGCGAATCGCCTTGCCGCCGAATCGGCAGTTCTCCGCAACCAAAACTGCTCCCTCACCTACCTGAGCTCCATTCTTTGTTTTTTTACCGACGACCGGCCATGCTTGCGCGGGTGCGGCATCGACGGCACGACGACTCCCGGTGCCTCCTGAATAAAATCTGCGACGAAGAGGACAGTACCTGGGCACGCGTAACCCCAGTGTGGTTCGTGCGCTTTCTGAGCATGAGCTACATATGGAAGAATTGATGCAAGAACACCAACCGTGGTACACCAGGCCGCCAGGGTGTGGTTAACGCCTTTGTGAAAGAACATCGACTGGAGGATTACCGGGGCGGATCGGCTTTCAACAAACCCACCTTGCCAGGTCTTCTTGTGCCTTTTAAGTCGGGGTTGCTTGCGCCTCTTGAAGAAGGCGATCGGCTGGGACTCCGCCATGCACGGCATGTATCGATAATAATAGGTGGACTCGATGGTGAGGGTGGCACAAGACCCCTTATCAATTCAAAGGACCTTTTCTGGAGCCACAGCAAATCGAAGGTCGCGCGCTGCTGGCAACCTAATCGTCTTAGCGGGGAGGAGGAGATTGCCATACGTTGTGATATTCCTGGGACCCCACGCGTCGCCGTACGAGCCGGAGCTACAGCGTCCCGGCGGAAGCTGTCGCGGCGATCGCCTGACGCCGTACAAGAGGTGGAGGACGATAAATTGGTCGTGTTTCTCGGGAAGATGTTAAACGGCATCGACCGGTATTCGGCATAGTTATAGTTATTCGTCGAAGACGCGGAATGGGAACAGAAGTTCCGACGGTGAGGAAGGTTTTGTAAAATTCGGGTTCAGGCGAACGCGGCGGACGTCGTCTTCGACGAGTGAGGCTGGAGAAACCCGCGGCAATTATGGATAGCCTCGAAAGTCAATCTATTTCGAGGGACTTTGGGAGGCATAAATTTAAACTTTTGGTGCGTTCAGTCGTGCTATAATATTGGGCTTCTTGATTGCTCAGAGAACCTCCGGCCAGCAATGTAAACAAACAAGACAATACCAAAATACGTGGTGTGCGAAAAGAATAAACAAAAGCCAAACCAACAAGGAAAAAAAAAAAGCGAAAATGTACGGGGGGCAAAGAGATCAGAAAAAATAAAAACACACGAAAGAAACTGAAACCGAGTGTTAGGCGAGGCAAGCAAAGGTCGAAAAAGGATTTAAATGTCCAGTACCGTGGGGATAAATATAATGATGTCTATCAGCTGTGGGCCAGTCAGAGCCCAGAGAAGAAAGAAAGATGATAAATAAAAACAAAAAGATTAAGGGATAGATGGGGAAAAAAGTGGATAACAAAATGATGAATAAATACACCAATCACCAACCGCCGACGATCCTAACGCAAGATACAGTATCCGAAAACTCCAACACCTACAACGCTCCCCCCGTCAGGCTCTCCAAAATTTTTATTATAATGACTCCGGCCTGCGCCCCGACGTCCCCGCTTAAAATACTAAACGGCACCCTTACCCAAACCGCATCCAGAAGACCCTGCACCCACGCCCGCGCGACGCTCGCGCCGGACGCGAGCCCAATGCTCCCGACGACGACTTCATCCACGCCGAGCACCCAGCTGCTGCTCGGGCTGCCTAGCACGCCTGCCAGCGTCTCGACGAGGCCCGGCTGCGGCCCGCCGCCACGGGGCGGCGCGAATTGCATGTCGAACGAAATTGTCCTGGCGCCTTGGGTCAGCGTGAGGGATGGGACGGTAATGGAGGCGACGGGGATGCCGGACATGTTGAGGCGGAGGGAAAGGGAGGAGAGATTGAGGCTTAAAGAACAGGGATTGCGGAGGTTCATGGTAACCGTAGTGGTGAAGGACCGCGGGTCGCCGGTGGGCGTGTTGGCGCCAGAGATCGTCAAGTTCATGGAGGGGTCCGAGGACGAGGAGGATGGTGCCGTGTTAGGCGAGAGACCTGTATGTATTTTATCAAAACCATGTCCTGCGAAGAAAAGAAAGGCGCAAAATACATACCAGCATCCTTCATCAGCTGCCCAATGTCGAAGACCCTGCTCAACGGCACGGCCGGGAAGTTCAAAAAACCCATTTTGAAATCCGGTCGCGCCTGGATTAGCACTTTGGGAACCGACGCCGGATCCCCCGTCATGAAGAACCCGCACACGCCCTTCACGAAGCTAACGCCCAACGGGAACAGAGCCATCCTCGCGCCGACAGCATTGTCGTCATCCGCGCGAAACACCCCTGAACCGGACGCCTTGTACGCCCCCACCGTCTCGGCCATCACGTCCGCCTGCATGCCCGACCCGTCGATCGCGCCGGGCGGGACGGGGACACGCAGCTCCACGTCCCGCTGATTGATCCTCAGCGTGCCGTCGCGAATGCTCATGTCGTCCGACAGCCGCACGACCGTGATAGGCCACCAGCCTTTGGCCGTCTCGTCGTACGCGCGGCTGGATCCCGGTGTGAATCCCAGGGGCGGGTACGCGGCCGTCGAGCCATCGATAGAGGCGAACGTGCGCGGAAGGCTGATTGTCCATACCGCCGGCGCGGAGAGGGTAACGGGGATATTAAACGGGACCGCGTATCCGGCGTTCGACATGGACACCGTGAGGGACCCTGCGCCGGTCGTCGGGAAGCTGTCGATGTTGGCGCCCGTCATATCCGTCGAAGTATTTGACATGGCGGTCACGTTGAGCGGCAGGGCGGCGTCGGCGATAGATTTGATCTGGAGGCCGAGGAGCGTGAAGGGCGTGTTGGACATGCCCGTGCCGGCCGAGAAGCCCTGGGAGATCATGCGAGGGATTAAGACCTTGATGAAGAGTGGGATCAGGATGGCGGAGGTGAGGACGAAGAAGGCCAGGATGGCGAGGCAGATGCGGAGGCAGAGACGGCGGCGTGGAGTGGGCGGGAGAGGCTTTTCGTCATTGCCTTCGGCGGGGGTTACGGCGGTGGTAGCAGGAGGTGTGGAGCGACGCCAACAGCAGAAACGGTACTTCGACTTCTCGTCTTCGAGCGTCGCGGTGGATGACGTGGACGACGCCAAGCCGGCCTCAAGGGCCTTCTCGTCGGCCTTCTCGTCCGCTTTCTCAACCTCTTTCTCAACCGAACGGGCCTTCTCTTCCCCGGCCATCGTTTTGAGGAAAAGCTCCGCCACTCCCTTTGGAGTCGACGGTCTACCTAAGCCCTTTGTCAGTTTCGCGCTCTCGCTTAAGCCCGACGCAGACATAGGAGGCGGCGGCGGTGACGGGGTGGAGGACTCCGCGATCTTGCCGTACGCGTTCGCGTTAACAAAATCCGTGAAGACGCTGGACGGGCGCCTACGGGAGGACGTGCCGACCGCGACGCCGGGCAAGGCGCCGGCGGAGCCAGAGAGCGCAGTAGGTGGGTGGTGGTGGTCCGTCATCACGTACAAGGGTCGTGTCGTCGTCGTGTGGCGGCGCGGATAATGTGAGAGGGAGGCGGCGGACCCAATGCGTTGGATGGAGGAGGTCAGGGCCGAGGAGGTGGAGTGGTGGCGGGACAGGCGGGGGACGGACTGGGAGGTGGACGTCAAGGCCGCCGAGGACGCGAGGCGGCGGAGAGTCTGGCTCGTTGACGGAGCTCTGGAGGGACGGTGGTCTGGGTGCGGTTGGTGGACGTGTTCGCTGAGGAGGGGTTCGGTGGCGAAGACGACACGCCTTACGGGCAGATCGGCGGAGGTCGGTCCATCCTTGATGTTCTGGTTGTAAAGGAAGTTAAGGATGGAAAGAGTGACGAAGAAGACGTGTGTAAATTGAAAGTAAATTCGGCCATAAATAGATTGAGGGTTGCACGTACCTTCCGGGATAATGATGATCGTGCTAATGACGACGGCTTCCTGATAACGTCTCCAGCGATCTCTCCGCCCTTTTTACCAAGCAGGTCTACCTCCGACCCTTCCTCACTATACGATGGCGACGGCGATGGAGTCGTGGGCGAGTCCACCAGCGTCGATGACCGACCGAGGCTCGAGTCAGCCGACCTCACGGACATTGCCGACTTAACGAGCTCCGGGTGTATCGGGTAGTCGACCACCCAGGGAGAGTCCATGATGTGGAGGTGGAGACGAGGAGCGTGAACTCGGGCAGATGCTAATGAGAGTGAGGAGAGGACCTCGCGTCGGGCGGCTCGCAAGAATTAGGACGTTTCTTGCTACCTCCGCTCTCGTAGCTAAAGTAGGATCGACGGGGTTTAATGCTTGCTATTGGGACTACGGGCGTGGTGCCGTCTGCCCGCAATCGGCGTGCGCAATCCCCACTGACACTCCCACACCGCCCCTCGCAATCCGCGCTCCGCACCCGCACCCCGTCACAGAAGCGAAGGCCGGGGGATCCTGGTCAAGCTGAGCTTGGTTGCCGCGACAAGCACCGCAACCCCGTCCGTCCGAAATATCGGACCATTCTCAACACGGCGACAGCCGTGAGGACGGCCTGTGAGTGCGCTGCCTGGATGAAGCATGGCTGTTCTGGTCGCTCGCCGTGTCGTGAACTGTTCGTTTTGGAGTCCAGGTCATGAAATCTACTTTCTATCACCAAGACCGCCTGGCAACCATTGAACGCCATTTAGTTCAAAGAGCTGACGGCGAGCAGCAGCGGGAATCCGTATTTCGTGATCAATAAGTAAGCATAAATACATTTGAAAGAGGGAAAGGATATGCTCAACGTCGGTAAATGGGAAATGATGGATGACAAAGGAAGCCTGAAGATGTCATATGCCGCGCAATACAAACAGGCAGTGAATTGCTGAGATGTATAAAAACGGATATTCGGGGGCAAGAAAAGAGGTTGCCGTCAAGACTTAAGCGATAACAGATCTAAGACACTTAAAGAAAAGAACCACCAATATCCAGCTCTCTCGTGACTACTCTAGAAGTCACTCACTCCTCCCGACCTCCCAAACCCTGTAGCTCCACATAATTTCCCTTGTCGCCCCTCCCCTTCCTCGTCCCAAACACGCCTCTCGGCGTCGAGGTTCTTTCCGGCATGGCGCTGACAAGGAAACTCCCGTTATCCACCAAACTCTCCCCAACAGCTCCCTCCCTTCTCGGCACCCTCTGCGTGTTAAACCACGGCCTGTCCGTCGTCGCTGCCGTGCGTCTCCGGAAAATCCGGAACAAGAACTTTGGCGGTCGCCTCCACACGAACAGGCACAGCGCGGCCACAATCGTCCCGACCGCGACCACCCCGATCACGATGCCCAACACCGCAACGCCCTTCAACGCTCCACCCGCCGCACTTGCGTCTGCCGCCGCCGCCGCCGCCGCGCTGTCTCTCAAAGGACCAACGGCGCTCACGACGCCCTCCCACACGCTCACGCGGTCAGTCGCGTCCACGACGGGCACGAACCAATCCGCGCTCAGCGGCGCCATCTCATACGACCCGACGCCGCTCACGTCGTCCGGTTTTGTCCCAGGCGCATAGCTCTCAAACTGCGGGATCCCGCACTGCACCCTGTACTTGAGCTCGGGAGGGAACGAGGACGTGCTTCCCATGATGGCCACGGCGTCCCGGTGGGCCGCGTCGCAGTCGACCAGCGAGAGGCCGTACTCGCCGAGCGTGGGCGGGAAGGACGCGCGCGCGACGCCGCTGGTCACGATGGTCTTGACGCCAAACTGGGAGACGAGCGCGCGGACGAACTCACCGCAGCCGGCGTAGCAGCGACCGTTGGAGAGGATGTAGATGTTGGACGCGGGCCAGGGGTTCGCAAGCGCGGACATCTTTGCTAGAATCGCAGAGGCGTGGGAGGCGCAGTTCGAGGTAAAGGGGGACGAGTAGTGGACGGCCTTGCCGCCGCGGGATAGCTCCGGTGTTGGGTCGAGGACCGTGGTGGCGCCGGCGATGGGCGTGAAGGACGAGAGGGAGAAAGTGTTCGGGGTGGTAATGTTGTTCGTGAGGGCCTTGCGGTAAACCGGGCTCGTGTCTTCTGTGAGCCGGAGGTCGTAGACGGTCTCGTTGGAGCCGGCTAGGAGGAAGGTGAGGGCGGTGAAGGCATTGCAGGAGGACGCTGGTCCCGCCTCGCCGACGTCAATGACGAGGTTTGTGACGCCGGTAGCGCGGAGCATGTTGAGGCCCTCGGACATGGCGATAAAGAGGTTCACATCCGTCGTCTCGCCGCGATGGCCAAAACCTGCCAGCCAGAGGCCGTTGGCGCCGTCGAGCTTGTAGAACTTGTTCGAGTCGTCGCTGTACAGTGGGTTGGGGCCGGACGCGAGGTTGCGGCGAGCAAGCGGTGCCTGCCGCTGATCCGAGATGACATAGTTGCCGTCCCCAAGGATACCCCGCCTCGCCACCGCCTCCCGCCTCCCCGTTCGCACGGCCCCCGTCGACGCCGCATTTGGCAAGCAAACCTTCTTGTAGTAGTCCGCCCCATCCTTCACGCCGCTGGGACCGAAGTAGACGGACGCCCATGGCACGGCCAAATTGTGGGTGGTACCGGCGGTGTCCGTTAAAGTGTAGGTAACATTCTGCTGATAGACGCCAGCAAAGGGGTTCCCTGTTGCCGAAAGAAAGGAAATGAACTCTGTGTAGGTGCCATTCTCGAGCACGTTGTTCTCGAAAGCGTTTTGGAAGTTGAGATCGGCGTTCGGGGAGTAGTTGAACAGGGCCGCGAAGGTTGACTGGATAAACTAAAAACGGATAAAGAGCGTCAAAAAGCCGTACGGCCTTGAGACAATGCAGCAACACTCACGGCAGCGGCAGGTTGATTGTTGATCTGCGTGACCGTCGCGCCGACTAACTTTTTAACGTCCGCAATGCTGGAAAAAAAGCCATCCACGTCGTATTTTTCGACCCGGACGTAATCTGCGATGACGACCTCCTGCTGGCCACTCGAGGTGTTCCTCAAATTGAACATCCAGGGCTGATACAAGTCGAATCTGTATGTAAGAAGTGACATCAACATCCTGCACACCTCCGAGCGCCGCCACGGACACTCACTGATTAAAGCAGTACGGCACATATACGAGATTAATGTCGCCCGCTAAATAAAAAATCCTCGAGATCTCCGCATGCATGTCGAACTCGTTCGTGTACGTTGGGTTGGCGTCCTTCAGGTCATAGATCGCTTTCAACAGGTCCACCTTCCCGCTCCACAGGCCCTTGATTCCATACAGTGGCGTGTAGAGCGCCAAGTAAGCGATCATATCCAAGGAGTGTGCTTCGACCGCGGCACGGGTGATCGGGAAGGACGTGTAGCAGGAGATGACCTGCGCCCCGATCAGCACCTTATCTCCATCGAAGAGGCCAGCGCAGTAATCGCCCTGCGGGATTGCGATGCCAGAGGAGGTCATGACGGATGTGGATGGGGCCAGAACCGCCAGAGTTGAAACCGTTGGAAACGTCTCCCCTTATGCCTCTATTCTTGGACCCTTTCCACAAGCGGGCCACCTAGAAAGTCGCGCCAAAACAACCCATCCAGGCGAACGACTGGGGGACGAACTCGTGCGGCCTGCTCTCCGCGTTGGTGACGACTTAGCATTTCTGCCTGGACCGACGCGCGGCATGGACGACGGACACTTCTGTTGTGCTTGCTGTGTCGGGCTCTTCGATGCGGTAGGTTCTGATGATAAAATCGATGCCACCGTCGCCAGGACAACAATGCCGGACAGCAGCTTCCTCGAACGATGCCAGACTTTTATCATGGCCTGGCCTATTAGTAATTTGTCGGCTCCCTGCGGCCAGGTCCTCCTTGCCCCGCATCCTTTTGCCGCTGAAGGGAGATCTTTCAAGTCGGGAGAGACCTTCCTATTGATGGCTGGACGAGATACTGCGTGAAAGGCCTACGGAAGTGTAGGGGCGACGGGGAACGGATTGTTTGGAGGGCAGCGGGGGGTGCTGGTACGTGTTGTGTTCATGCGAAGTGAACACCCAACGATTTCACCTAAGGACAGCAGAATTACAACACTTTTTCGCACGATGTTCCTGCAAACGAATGCATTTTATTCAATACATACAATCGATGTTTTTTTGTTGCACTTTAAAAATTAAACAGCTCAGAAACGTCATGCATAATTAACTCCATTCATTAACCTCCCTCCGGTGTCAGATCCAAACTCGTGTATCTCCATAACTTTTCCGCACGTCTTCCGGCCCTTCCCCGTCCTCACCCGCGACTTCTTAAAAGTTGATCTCCCCATTCCTGCTAACTTCCTTGCTTTCCGAACCAGTCTATCCCTGGCCCCGCTCTCTTGTCATCATCACCTCTTTATCTCCTGCGCCATCAGCTCCCTGCTAACCTGCTCCATCTCCTCCCACAGCTTCGCCTTCGGTATCGCGACCTTGTACCAGCCCCTCCCGCTGATGGCCACCATCGTCAACCCCATCGTCACTGCTCCCGCGCCTCCAACTTGCAAATACAAGCCCGGCTTGGAGGCCTTCTTAGTGATACCGAGCAGGCGGAGGGATTTGGAGATGCCGTAGGACATGTGGTAGATTGCGAGCGTGCCGAGGGCAGCGAGCGCAACGGCCTTACCCGGGGAGCGGGAGATGGAGTGCGTTATCATGGTCAGGTCGACGACTTCGGGGTCGGAGAAGGCTGTTGAACAAATCGTTAATGAGTACTCACAATTCACCGTCACTGGCTCTCAAGTGCTTCCAGTTAACTAACGCACCTATCATTGGCCGTCCCCTCACATCCATGTAATGCCCAATATACATGATGATCAACGCATGCCCGCTCAACCTCTGATACTGCAGCTCCCTCTTCGCCAGCCCCAAACTCTTCGGCATGCCCTTCGTCGACCAGCTCCCATCGCCCCCGCTCTTCCCCTTCCCCGTCAGCGCCCTCACGATCGCGCGCCCGGCGCCCGCGGTGATGTGCACGACGGCGGCACCAAGGATGACAAGCGGCTCGACGACGGGGTTCTGGGCGTAGTGGCGGATGAGGAGGAGGGCGTTGTTGGACAGGGAGAAGGAGACAATGGAAAGGGCGTGGCCGGAGACATGGAGGGCGATGAAGGTCGAAAGGGCGAGGCCGGAGCCGGCTTGGACGATGGCGAGGGTAGAGTCGATGGAGGACATTGGAGGTGACTCAGGGATTCCAACGGCGTATATGTCTGGGCCCGCGGGGATATGTGGGGAACACAGGTCGGCTGGCGATGTGTGCCGTTTATCGTGTTGAATGCAGTTCGTCTTTTTACATCCAGGATCACAAGTATCGATGTTGGCGAATCGATGCTGGCGCGGTGCCGGCGGCATTGGAGTCACGGCACGGCGATCGTATTCCATCATCGGCTCGATCCTGCACGGCTCGGGCGGCGCCGCGGCCGCGAAGGAGTCTGATCAGGAGGAGACGACGCACTCGAAGCTGCTGTCGAGGGGCAAGTTCGTTCACAAGCTGCAAAGTAGGTGAAGTTGGCGTGGCCGTTTACTAAACGAGGGACTTGCAGCTCATAACGTGAAGCCCGAGGCTTGGGATGATTACGTCGGGCTAGTGTGAGTTTTTGTACGCTGGAGGTTCTTTTTATGTTAACGAGCGTTCAGCTCGGAAAACTACGCGCGCGTCAACGACAACCCGGACTTCAAGGTGAAGCTGTTTGGGAGCTTTTCAACGGAAATCGGGAAGCTGGATCAGGCTTGTACGGAGATGTCCCTCGATGTAGTGCTGAATTTGGCGTAGTGCACATCTGGGAGTACAACAAGTACAAGGGATACGATGAGACGTACTCCATGCTGGAGAAGGACGAGGTATATTTAAGCAAGGCGTAGCAGTGTTTGAGACATATTGTAGGTCTATCAGAACTTCATCAAGAAGCTCCGGCCGATGCTGCGATCGAGGGAGAGCCAGATGATGCTCGAGTTTGCTTTCTGGCAAGGGTCATCGCCCTCGTACGAAGACGGGATATACGAGTTGCGGACTTACCATTTGAAGGTGACTTAGATTGAGGACGAGTTTTTCGTCATTCAACGTCATTTTTAGGCGGGAAGAATGCTGGAGTGGGAGCATGAATGGAAGAAGGGACTGGAGGCCCGTCGTCAGTTTGTGCAGCCCGTCGGCGCGTGGTTCTCTCAGCTTGGGGACCTCAACTACGTCCACCATGTTAGTATTCACCATTGTGTCTTCTCTTCCCATTCTAAACTTGCATAGCTCTGGTCATACCCGAACCTGGCCGTGCGCAAGGAGATGAGGGAAGCGGCTTGGCAGGTCGACGGGTGGGCGCAGACCGTGTACAACACAGGTGGGCGTCGTAACGTTGACCGAACGCTGATTGCTGCTTCTGACAGTTCGGATGATTGAGAAAATGCACTGCAGCATCGTACGACCTCTTCCGTGTTCGCCGTTAAAGTAAATAAGGCCCGATATGTTAATATTCAGCAAATAAACGTCTTCGTGTCCATGGCGGACCTCCAATTCAAGCCGTCGACATTTGACGAAGCTTTCACGCCCATTCCGATGCCCAGCTCACCGGGCAGGACGGCGCCAGCGTCCGCCCACTCCAGGCGCTCCATACCGGCATCGTCCCACTCGCACCGGTCCTCGACCAGGAAACTGACCCCCGTCCACGCGTCGTCGGAGGATCTCCTGAATAGCTTGATCGTCAGCGCAGCGCCTGAGCCTCCTCCACCTGCCGGGATCGCGAGGGCCGCAGATGAGGAGAATGAAATTGACGCGGATTTTTTGGCATCTATCACGACGGCCGGCGGTGCGGCAGGGGAGATGAGTTTGAACATGCCTCCCCCGCCGAGACGATCGCAGGAGCCGTTGGACGAGGGGCTGGCGTCGTGGTTGCCGGATTTGCTTGGACGGGATGAGCCCATGACGATGGAGGATCTGCAGGACAGCTTCGTGCTCGTGCAAGTACGAAGTTTCCCGTTGCATGACACCCGTTTGCTAACCGGTGTGTGAAACTCGCAAAGATTCTCTCAGTCCTCTCCCCGACATCAATCGACCTCGCGTGGTACACGACGGACGGCGCCTTTTCGTGCGTGGACCTTCACAGCAAAAACGTGGAAAATCTCACTGCGGGGTTGGAGAAGTGTGGCATTGTCGTGGATCCGGGACTGATGGACGGTTTAAAAGACGGCGGGGACGTGGCGGGCGCGGTGGCGGAGATTGCGGGGATAATGTGGAGGTGGAAGAATCAGAGGCAGAGAGGGTCGAGAGTTGACCGGATAAGGAGTGGAGGGGTTAGGAAGGAGGAGGCGGCGGAGAAGGAGGAGAGGACCAAGAGTGGGAGGAGTAAAAAGGAGGCTGAGGCGGAGAAGGTGGAGGAAAAGGGTGGAGTGGAAGGCGGTAGGGAGGGGAATGCAGAACCGCAGTTGAATGAGGAGCCGAACAAGAGTAATGGGGGGATGGGGAACGAGGAACCGCACGAAAAGAGCAACGACACGGCGGAGACGTCAGCTGAAGTCGATGCGACGCCGCGTGACCGGCCAGTAGAAGTGGAGACAGGAGAAGACGAGCCGGATTTCGAGCCGGAACACGAACCTTCCGAGCGCGTGTTTAAACCGTGCCTCCGCTGGCTTCTCCGGACCCTGATCGACAAGTCGGGCGAGCGTATCTCGCTTCGCGCGCGCGTGGAGCTGGAGGAGATGTTGGAGAGCGTTGACTTGAAGGTACTTTACACTCCTTTCAGCTTGTTCTGCTCCTCGCTCGCTTAACAAAGGTTAATGCAAGGACAAACACCTACCCGCCGGACCTCTCATCCCCGCCCTTGTCACAGGTGCGCTGTATCACGTCGCGTGCAGGATCGTCATGCCGCCCATGCACTACACCAAGGAGAACATCGTCGATACGTTCATACCGACCAAGCGCGCAAGCGTCGGGGGATGGGTTGACAGGGAGGATGGGTTTCTTGATACGTTAATTAGGGCGGGTCATCTGGACTTTAAGATCGAGTATCGGGATAGCGTCCGCGCTATGATTAAGGACCGGACGCCGTTTTATGAGGTGCGCGATTTTTCAAGCGATGGTGTGCTGCATGTAATTCTGACATGTGGCAGTCTATCCATTGCAACATCATGGACGCCCTGATGGACGCGTCCATCAAGAAGCTGGAGGTCAACGATGTCCTCAATCACCTTCGGTACCTTTGCTACTTCTTCGGCTTGTAACTAACTCCTATCCAGGACCAAGTTCCCGGACTTCGCTCCCTTGCCAACTCCGACCCTCTCCTACGCCCTCCTTCATTGGCTTAACGCCTGCGCCGCCTCCCTCACCTACCATCACGCCGCCCTGACAAAAGCCACTCCGTCTCTCGTCCCCCAGGCCCCCACCCCGCTCCTCCACACCTGGAAACCCCTTCAAACCCTGCCAGCCCTGCACGACGGCCGCGCCCTTTGCATCCTGGCTATATGGTACTCCCTCGGCGCCTCTCTCGGCGCGCCCCTTGAACCGTCGGATGTCCACCCGCGCCATCGCAACTTCACCCCCACTTTGCTGGGCGACGCCAAGGGTTCCGGTGCCGTGAGCCTGACGTTCGCGCATAGAGTTGTGAATCTGGAGCTGTTTGAGAGCTTTCACATATACACATATCCGAGCCCACCAGACCCTGAGCCAAACCAAATTCAGTATAAAGCTACAAAAAAAAACTAGGAACGTGTCAGTTTTATGGTCGAA
>JADGJL010000145.1:0-37411 GCA_027600665.1 Irineochytrium annulatum | reverse complement strand
GTGATCACTAACGCCAACAGGCGTACCTGGCGTCCCACTCTAAATGAGGAGCCGAACGCGCTTCATCTTTCATAACAGGAAAGTTGCAGATAAGCACATCACTATGGAGTTTTCATGACATAAGGCATTTTTTCCCCATCTCTATAAAACTCGCCCTGGTCGAACTTGTTGAAGATAGGCCAGATGACGCTTTCCCCTCCCAAAGCAGCTGACCTTGTACCCCTGTTGCCGTTCAGGTCCGTAGCGCAGTACCCGGGGCAGACGACGGCGACGTTTAGCTCCGGGTGTTCCTTGGCAAACACCCTCGACCACGCCGACACGAACGTCTTGCTGATGCCGTACGAGCCGTAGGTGGCCTCGGTCGGGGGCCATGGCGCGGCCAGGGTCCCCGCCTTGACGTGCGCGAGGTATTCCTTCGCGAAGCTATCAATGCCCTCCCACGTCAGCGACTGAATGTCAACGAGCTTGTCCTGGAGCGGTTTACCCATGGCCTCAAGCGAAAAGCTGCCAACCGTGGATGACACGACGACGACTGTGGAGCCGGGGCTTAGGAGGGGCAGGAACGCCAGCGTTGTGTTCCTGACGCCGTGCAGGTTCACCGCGAGTGTCTCCTCGGCGTCGAGCACGGCGACACCCGAGTTGTTGACGAGGACGTCGAGCTTGTGCCAGGTTGTCTTGACGCGGTCGACGGCGGTGTGGATCGAGGTGGGGCTGGTGACGTCCAACTGGAGCGGAAACACGTTGGAGTACGCGTGTTTGGAGTTCGCTGCGCGCATCTTGGCCACAGCGGCGTCGCCGTTGGCGAGGGAGCGCGTGCCGAGCAGTATGGTCGTCGAGGTGGCGTCGCCGTCCCTCTCCGAGAGGAGGCGGACGGCCTCGTAGCCGATGCCTTTGTTGCCGCCCGTGACAAGGATCGTTTTCATGATATGGGTGTGGCCCGAAGACGCCGGTGCGCGGATGGTTTTGAGGTGCGGAAGATTCGCGATTACAAAGCGTCCAAATCGCTACTTTTGACGCCGTCCACCCACCCCTTCCGCCTAAGGCTCCGCTAGGCCGCAGGCTCCGCGGACAGCGGGGAAGCGGGAACCTCTAGCGTCAATCGCGATGCGGTCGTGTCGACGAGTATTGGCATGCAGCAGAAGACGAAGAAGCAGTGGCTTGACGCGTGGCTTGTGCGGGCTTGACTCCTGACCTTCGCGATTTCACGGTACTATCTTGCCCAGCCAGCCCGGTTGCCATGACGACGACGATCGATACACCCCACGCCGGCCAGGTCCGCTCCGTCACAGATGCTAACGACGGCCACCCCTCGGGCTCGTCCCCGGCTCGCAAACGATCCCGGGTCCCCGTTGGCGGCGATTTCCCTCCGCTCACCAACGACCTTAGCCTCCGCGCCGCCCGCGGCCTCCCCGTCGAGCGCGTTCCTTTCTGGATCATGCGCCAAGCCGGCGATACCTCCCCGAGTTCCGTGAGGCCCGGAAGCGGAACGACTTCTTCACGATCTGCCGAACTCCCGAGTTGGCGTGCGAGGTCACGCTGCAATATCGATCGGTACGCGGGCCTGCTGGACGCCTCCATTATCTTCTCAGACATCCTGGTAATCCCGCAGGCCATGGGGCTCGAAGTGCAGATGTTAGAAAAGGTCGGCCCGCACTTCCCGGAGCCGTTGAGGGAGCCCGAGGACATAACGAGGCTGACGTTTCCGGTGGATGTGGACGAGGCGCTGGGATACGTATACGAGGCGATCTCGCTGACGAGGAGGGAGCTGAGGGATCGGGTGCCCCTATTCGGGTTCGTTGGCGCGCCATGGACGTTGATGGCGTACATGATCGAGGATGGCGGGTCCAAGACGCTGAGCAAGGCCAAGAGCTGGCTGTTCAAGCATGAGAAGGAATCGCACAGGCTGCTGCAGATGATTACTGATGTGACCGTCGACTTTCTCATCGGACAGGTCCGGGCTGGAGCTCAGGTTTGTTTAGTTATTGATTCCCAGCTTGTTCGTTGTTGTTGACGTGCAAATCTTCATTTAGTGCCAAGTCTTCGACTCTTAGGGGCGGCGAGCTCTCCCCTTCCGACTTCGCGACCTTCTCCCTCCCCTACCTGTCCCAGATCGCCACGCGTGTGAAGAAGGGCATCGCGGCCCTTGACATCCCGGCTTCAGAGCACGGTGTTCCCATGATCGTCTTCGCGCGCGGTGCGAACCACGCCGTCCAGGCGCTCTCGCATCTCGATTATGACGTCGTTTCGGTTGACTTTTGCATCACGCCGCAGAACGCGAAGGCGGCTGCGGGCGGGAGGGTTACGTTGCAGGGAAACGCGGACCGAGCGTGCTATATGCAGAGAAGGAGAAAATCAGAAGCGTAGTCAAGGAAATGCTGGAGGGTTTTGGGACGACGGAGAGATACATCGCGAATCTGGGTCACGGCATGTACCCGGGTATGTGATGAACTCAATGGTGATGGGGTTCAATTAGGCTGACTGCGTTTCGGAAACAGACACGACCCGGAGCACCAAGAAGCGTACTTGGAGGCAATCGTAAGCAATCTTGAAGCCCAGCTTTCCGGCAAGCTCTAACCATTTACACAGAGGGACTTTTCGAAGATGGATACGAGCGCGTGACACTCCAGGCACTCATTCAAGCTGTGACTTATTTTCCAGAATTTGGGAACCACCCTGGGTTTTGAGCCATTGGTTTATGCACCCACGTTCGTTTTTGTCCCTTGTGTTTGCGATAAATAAAATGATTGCTGCCTACGTGAAGTGGGTTCTGTTTGCGACCAGGGATACCCTTCTTTTCGTCCTATCGCGGAACGTCAGGAAGGGTATCCTCGGTCGCAATATATTAAGATATGGCAACGTACTATCTGCGCTAAGGGTATGTTCAATTGCTGTCGCAGGGGTTGTCTCATTTGACTTTGGCCATCGTTGGACCTTTTCTGCAACTCGGCCATCGCCAGCTCTAACCCGGCTCCCTGTAACTGAACGATTCCTCGCGCGGCCGGCATCCTCTCCAACCAGCTTTCGTCGCCTCATCAGCCGTCGTCAAATCAGCAAGATCCTCGGGCATGCCGCCGAAGGCCAGCAAGAAGGCCGTTGAGACCAAGAAGAAGGCCGCAGTCGAGGACAAGACCTTTGGCCTGAAGAACAAGAACAAGTCTTCAAAGGTTGGGTGAGTATTCCATTGCTGAAGGCCAGCCGTGTTCTTACATGTTGACTTTCCTTGCCCCTTGACAGAAAGTATGTACAGCAGGTCCAAAAGCAAGCGGCCGCGATGGGTAACCCGAAGGATAAGAAGGACGCGGAGGACCGGAAGTCCGCGATCGCCTCCAAAAAGGCCGAGGAGGAGAAGCGGAAGGCCGAGCTGGCCGAACTCTTCAAGCCAGTCGCGCAGGCTCAAAAGGTCCCCTTCGGCGTCGACCCCAAAACGATCGTCTGCAATTTCTTTAAAGCGGGGACATGTCAGAAGGGGAGCAAATGCAAGTTCTCGCATGATATTGGCGTCGAGCGGAAGGGTACGAAGATCGACCTCTATACGGATAAGCGGGCCGAGGACGGGACGGTATCGAAGAAGGACGACACGATGGATCAGTGGGACCAGTCGAAGCTCGAGGACGTTGTGAATAGGAAGCAAGGGGATAACGCGAACCTGCCCACGGAGATCGTGTGCAAGTTCTTCTTAGAGGCGATCGACAATAGGAAGTACGGGTGGTTTTGGGAGTGCCCGAACGGGGGGTCGCAGTGCAAGTACAGGCATGCGTTGCCGCCTGGATACGTGCTGAAAAAGAAGGAGACGCCGGAGGAACGGAGGGAGAGGGAGGAGAAGGAGAAAGAGAATCAGATCACGTTTGAGGAGTTTTTGGACAAGGAGGTAAGCTGTCAGCCTTAATGTTGTGCGTTCGGTGTATCAATGCTTTTGCTCTACAGCGGCATAAGCTGGGGCCGAACTTAACACCCATCACGGACGCCTCCTTTGCGGCCTGGAAGGAGCAGCGGAAGCTACGACAGGCCGAGGAGGAGGCAAAACTCGCCAAGGACAAGTCTGAGGCGTACAAGAAGTACCGGGCGGGCATGAAGTCGGGCATGGCCTTCTCCGGCAAGGAGCTGTTTGACTTCAACCCGGAGCTCGCGCGGCAGGACGCCGACGACGAGGACGGCGCGATGGACTTCTACGAGCGCGAGGATTCGGACCATGAGGGGGAGGTTAACGATCCGGCGGCGATGCGGGGCCAGCGGGATTATGACGCGGAGGAGGAGGAATATCGGGTTCCGGTCGCTGGACCCAGCAACGGGGGAGTCGTCGTGACGGAGGAGCTCTATGGGGAGTTGGAGGGGATCGAGGATGATGACGACGATGAAGATGACGAGTAGGGCGAAAGGCTGGCTTTATAGGAATTCTTGATGACATGGGGCTGTCGTTGCTCTTCACCATGTAGTATAAGTGAATGTGAGCAGAGAATTAGTAATTCAACACAGAAGAGAAGAAAAAACAATATCGCTGGCCGCCGTTGATGTTGTCTATGCCCAGATCATTATTGTCCCATCGCCTGACGCTTCAGCATCTGCGCTTTCACACGGCGAATGGTGTCGGCCTCCGCGCAACCTCGCGTGCCATCAGGCCCGGTCGCGTTACCTGCAGTTAACGCCATCTGTGGTCGACGGGGACTCCAGCAGCTCAACGATGTGCCACGTCATCGCTGTCGTAATCGGCCACATGCAGCGGGAGCGCCCCGTTAATTTTTCCTGCTCAAGCCGACCGCCACCACGTTGTGAGTAGCGACACCGTTTCCGAGGACGCCGCCGACGGGATCGGGGCGGTCGCCCGCTGGGGACGTTGCGGGGGATTTGGGGATATGTCGGCCGTGTGCGGGACTACGGCTGCCGACGGGCAGGATGAGGACGTGGAGGATCCGAGAATCGAAACAAAACGTTAGCGACGGGGTCAGGACGGTGGCCGTGCCCGAGGATCTATCGGAGGATCAGGGATGCTGCCGTGTGCAGGATCGTGTCTGGGGAAGGGCGCTTGGGATTAGGACGTTCCGGCTGACCAGCACATTGCTTACGATCTTTCTTAGCTCCAACACTCTCTACTCGGCCCATAACGCTTACCGCGGAAGGAAGCGTTCAAGCCCGCCTCCTAAATCACGATAAAAGTCTTTCGGTTACTACCTTTTACGATTTCCATCAATGTCTCCCGTGCCTCTCGACCCTAACCCGACCGCGACGATGCCTTCCCTCGCTTCCAACCCGGACGTCGTGTTCAAAGTCTCCTCGCCCAACGTCACTTACACCGAGGACCACATCCTCACGACCTACACCTATCGCGATGCCAAGGTCGTCACCACCGCCTCCGCGCATTCCGTCACGGTCGTGCCCACGGAGGTCCAGTACAACTTCAAGGTCGCTACCAAGGTCCCGAAAGTCGGTCTCATGCTTGTCGGATGGGGCGGCAACAACGGTTCCACCCTGACGGCCTCTATTATCGCGAACCGCCGCAACCTGACGTGGCGGACCAAGGAGGGCGTGCAGAAGTCCAACTACATCGGCTCGGTCACGCAGTCGTCGACTTTGAAGCTCGGCGTCGACGCCAAGACGGGCGCCGATGTTTATATTCCGTTCAATAAAATCCTGCCGATGGCGCAACCGAACGATCTCGTGTTGGGCGGGTGGGACATCAGCTCGGCTAACTTGGCCGAGGCCATGGAGCGCGCCAAGGTGCTGGAGTATGACCTTCAGCGTCAGGTGGCGGAGGAGATGAAGGGGCTGAAGCCGTTGCCGTCAGTGTACTATCCGGACTATATTGCGGCCAACCAGGAGGAGAGGGCCGACAACGTGGTGGAGGGGAAGGACAAGTGGGCGCATGTGGAGAAGGTTCGGTCCGATATCAGGGACTTCAAGGCCATGAACGGACTTGACCGCGTCATTGTCTTGTGGACGGCTAACACGGAGCGTTTCTCCGAGGTGCTTATCGACGCTCATTCATGCTCGTGCTTCGTCAAGCTGACTTTTTTTGGTGACAGATTATCACCGGCGTCAACGATACGGCCTCGAACCTCCTCGCCTCCATCAAGGCCAGCCACCCCGAAGTCGCCCCGTCGACCATCTTCGCTGTCGCCTCTGTTCTCGAGTCCTGCCCCTTCGTTAACGGCTCGCCCCAGAACACCTTCGTCCCAGGGATGATGGAGCTCGCCGCCCAGCACCGCGTCCATATCGGCGGCGACGACTTCAAATCCGGCCAGACCAAGCTCAAGTCCGTGCTTGTCGACTTTCTCGTGAGCGCGGGGCTAAAGCCGCTCGCTATTACAAGCTACAACCACCTCGGCAACAATGACGGGAGGAACTTGAGCGCGCCGGAGCAGTTCAGGAGCAAGGAGATCTCGAAGAGCAATGTTGTCGATGACATGGTAGCGGCCAACCCGATTTTGTATAAGGAGGGCGAGCACCCGGACCATATCGTCGTTATTAAATACTGCCCGTCCGTTGGGGATAGCAAAAGAGCCATGGACGAGTACGTCAGCGAGATCTTTATGGGGTGCGTGACCGCCTTTTGTCTTCCGGATTACGTTCGGTCATGATTATTGATGTCTTAAAACCAACAGCGGCCGCAACACCCTCTCGATCTACAACGTTTGCGAGGACTCCCTCCTCGCCAGTCCCTTGATTATTGACCTCGCGATCCTGACCGAGCTCATGACGCGCATCCAGTACCGCACGGCCGACATGGAGGACTTTGCGCCATTCCACTCCGTCCTCTCAATCCTGTCGTACATGCTCAAGGCACCTGTCGTGCCCCCCGGAGCGCCCGTGGTGAACGCGCTTGCTAAGCAGAGGGCCGCGCTTGAGAACGTCTTCAGGGCCTGCGTCGGTCTGCCGCCGCAGAGCGACATGATGCTGGAGTCGAGGGTCTGGTAGATTGAACAACTGTCAATAGGTGGATTTTTTTCAAGAGTTGTTCGACTTCTCTTCGTGTTGTTTGTATTTCTGGTCGTTTGTTGCTTTATTTTTTTGAGGTTTTTATAAGGTGCTTGTGATTCGGCCTTTCATATTAAATGATGTGCCTGTGTCGTAAGAGTTGTAGCTGGAGTTTTCTTTTGCCTTAGTTTTTCATTCTTTATGTTGCTGTGCACTGTTTATTCTTTCGCCATAACGAAGATAGAATACATTGCCATCCTTCAAAACGGCATCTGCCTAGCTTTCATCGTTACTACTTCCACTGGGTGAGGTGACTTCCATTATCTGTTAAACAGATGACCAACAGATATGACTCTATTAACATGGTTGCCTAACAAACCCAATAATTCTTTTGTAAATGGTTGCCTTCCGGTTGCCTACCCAAACCCCTTCCTTACACGTTCAACCCTGCCACGCGTCGCCCACCAATTTTTTGTCTAACACAGTGTGAATCTGTCTGGCCATAACAAATTGTGAAGTTGAAAGTAATTGCTAAATTAAAAAAAGAAGACTCATGGAGAAGACTCGCGTTGAAAATTACCGATTGAATCGTCAAGAATCACGCAAAAACTTGAAGAGCTCTTCGACCGGGAATTGAACCCGGGTCTTCCCCGTGACAGGGGGAGATACTAGCCACTATACTATCGAAGATTCACGTTGTGTTCATGCAATTTTTGTACCCGTTATAAACGTTATGTGCATCTCCCAACATGAAAACGCAAAAAACTACGCAGCATATTGCTTAGAGACTGCTGAAAGGAGGAATCAAATCCCAATGAAATAATTTTATCTGTTTGCGCTGTATTTGACATATTGAAGAACGTTGAAATGATGAATACGAGAGAAACGTATGGAACCATAGACGATAAACGTGAAAAATGAGAGCGATTGAAGATGCCAGAACCCAATAATAATATCATAGCGGCCATCGCCGCCTTTTTTATCACCCACTCTCTCACGCCGGAATATCCACACTCCATCGCCCGACTACTACCACTCGAACATCACCTCCCAATCCCCATTACCCAACCTCCGGCCTTTTCAATTGTGATGCACAACAGCAGCCATCCCCGCCTTATTCGCAATTGTCTCCTCCCTTGACGGCACGGGCGCTCCCATGTTTGTCCTCTGCCTTGTGGTGCCGTCCGCGGCCTTGCTCGCTACCGTCCACACGGGCGCCGCAATCTCCTTCAGGGTTCCGTTCGCGTTGTACGAGGGCTGGCCGCCGGCTATGAGCATGACCTTCTCGGCGTCCAACTCGCTGTGATCGTCCAGGTCAACATCGGGTTCGGCAACCTCACCGCGCGACGACATCGACACGAGGAGACAGATGAAAAGGAGGCCGGTGAGGAAAGCGACGACAATGATGGCCTGTTGTGACAAAGGGGTCAGGACGATGGAAGAAGGAGTGAAAAGAACAATCAGCAACAACACAGGAAGAAGAAGAAACCAACGTTGGTGGCATTCTTGTTGATCAAGTTGATCCCCTTCGCCGGATCTTTCTTCTCCCCGCCAGCCTCACCGCCGCCCTCCATCCCCTCGCCTCCCGCTCCACCCTCGATCCCCTCCGTCTCCATCGGCATCATCCCCTCGGTCGCCGTTGCGAGGACCTCGCCCAGCGCCGACGTGATCGTCTCCAAAACGGCCGTGGTGGCGCTCACGGTGGCAGTGACGACGGACGAGGGGCGGAGGGAGGTGCTGGTGGGCACGAGCGACAAGGCCCTGCGCGAGGTCGTGGTCACCGCCTGCCTGGCGGCCAGGAGGACTTGGGCGACGGCGTCAACGGCAGGCATGGTGGGATGATGTTGAAGGTAAGGAAGTAGGCAAAGGTGGCGTAGGCTTGTTTGTGGCTTGAAACGTATTCTGTCCTGACTGTCGCCACCCTGCTTTACCTAGCGGCTCGCCGTCCAGCCGAGGGCCAAGACCCGAGCCGGCGTCTTTGTTGAGTTGCTTTTTTACGCCTACCACAACTCCTACAAGGAACGACACTGCGGGAACGCCAACAACATAAGGGCTGGCTAGGCGTTGATTAAGGATGTTGATGACGATGTGCCAACCCCTAAGATATCGGTAAAAGGTGAGAAAGCAAGATGTTGAGAAGGCAAAGCAGATAGCGCCTTCACTTGAGGCATTTATCTTTAAACATGTAAAACACGACAGACGCAGTGTTCAAAGAGACTCCGAGAACACAAGAGCTACTATGGGACTGAATAGAAACAAAGAAGGAGGGAAAGCATTCATACGTTTTATTCGCGTGAAAGTTGCTTCAAATAATAATTATAAGAACGTAGGACAGGGCAGACGCTTTGTTGATAACTGAACGAGTGCAAGCCCGGTTTTGACGAACAAGAAACAGATAAAGTACAGGTCGAGAAGTACATGCATCGGCTTCCTTGAAGGATAGGTATCGTGACATTTACATCTGCGCAAACAAATCAGCACGAAGGCGGGTGGACAGGAATTTCTGAAAAAATACTCACCGCCAAGAGGTACCGGGGAGTAGACGAGAACTGCAGTAAATATAGAAAGAACGTCAGTAACCATTCAACGCGTCCCGACGCAGGTAGTCCCCGCGACGGCCACTCTGCCCTCCACTCCCGCCCACACACGCACGACAAAGCACCGAAATCAACGAATTCCAACGCCCACAACTGCAGCCCCATCTCCAACGCAATCCTCACCTTCGCATAGCTCTTGATAACTTTATTGATCGCCTCCAAAAAGTCCTTCTCGGTCGCCACCTTCCTCCTGCTCCTGATCGCGAACATCCCCGCCTCCGTGCACACGGATCTCAGCTCGGCGCCTGTCGCATTCGGGCACAGACGCGCGAGGAGCTCGTACCGGATGTCGCGCTCGACGGACATGGAGCGCGCGTGGATCTTGAAGATGTGGGCGCGGCCCTACAGGAGCAAGGATTAGGCGGGGAACAGGAAAGAAGGGATGGTACCTCGAGATCGGGAAGGCCGAACTCGATCTTGCGGTCTAGCCGGCCGGGGCGGAGGAGGGCCGGGTCGAGGGTGTCGGGCCTGTACTTTGTCACCTCTTTACGTGTATAAAGGAAGAACTAACCTGTTCGTGGCCATCAAAACCTTGATGTTCCCCCTCGGGTCGAACCCGTCAAGCTGATTGATAAGCTCTAACATCGTCCGCTGAACCTCATTATCCCCACCAGCCCCATCATCGAACCTCGCACCTATCATGTCCGTTATTCAACCAATTGGAAAACAGCGTACACACCTCCAATAGCGTCCACCTCATCAAAGAAAATAATGCAGGCCTTCTTCGTCCTTGCCATCTCAAACAACTCCCTCACCATCCTCGCCCCCTCGCCCACATACTTTTGCACAAGCTCACTCCCGATGACCCTGATAAAGGTCGCGTCCGTCCGATTAGCCACAGCCCTCGCGCAAAGCGTCTTGCCCGTCCCAGGTGGTCCGTATAGCAACACGCCCTTGGGCGGGTCGATGCCGAGGTTTACGAAGCGTTCGGGTTGGAGTAGGGGCATCTCAACGACCTCGCGGAGCTTCTCGATCTGCTCCTTACAGCCGCCGACGTCGCCGTAGGTCACGTCGGGTTTCTCTTCGACTTGCATCATGGTGACGGAGGGGTCGATTTTCGGCGGGAGGGGGATTTGAATTTGATATTTAGTGCGGTCGACTCTATTTTAACGGGAAAAGGCCGTTAGATAGCGTAATAAGGAATTTATCTCCTCCTTTCCTTCCCACGCTAACCCTACACCATCGTCTCTAACTTCTCAAACCTGACTTCCGCTCTCCTTCCAGCTCCTCTCCTTCCTCATCCTCACACTCCCACTCTCTCTCTTCGTCCTATCCGTATCTCCAAAATACATACCCCACACGCATCCCCTCCTCAATATCCGTTGGAGCCACTCGCTCCCCAAGAGCGACCACGTATTTGGCGATCAGCTTGACGTTGATGAGATATTTGGCGTCCTCCCCTTCCCCGGCCTGTATGACCTTCGTACACCTCGCCACCTGTTGTTCATAAGGGATCAGTCCCGCCCATTCCCTACGGCATAAATAGTACCTGCAACGGATGCTCCTCCCCCATCCTTTGCTTGTCTGCGGGCAGGTCCCACAGGTTCGGCGGCGCCAACCCTGTGTGGTAGTGTCAGCACCACCTCCTTAACGAGGCCTCTCACCGGTGTCAAGCTCCTTCACACCCATCTTCTCGTTGACCCTCTTCTGTATCTCCTTAATGTCGGTCTCGATTTTCTTGAGGTCCTTTGCGTATGGACCTTGGCCGTACGTCTTCAAAAGAGCAATATCGCCCTCGTCCAGGACTAGAACGATACGCGTCACGCACGATTAATACATAAGGAAGAAAAAGAAGGATAATCGAATAAGCACTTTTGATGTTCTCCTCCGGCTTGTCATCGTCGACAGGCTTCTTGTACTTTTCCCAGTCGGCTTTCGGGGGCACTGCAGGATCAGGGGGAAAGCGGCAATTCACAAAAGGTCAGACAACACCGGGACGACATTAACAAAAGGTCGCGAGTCCATGTCGAGAGGCCGGGTCCCGAGGATCGCGTCGTGGGGAGGAACTCAACTGATTAATGTTGGGAGTTGATCGCGGGTGAAGTTTGACGATTAATGATTGCGCGTCCCATCAACATGGTCGCTTGATCGCTCGGCTCACCACCCCAGTCGGCATTGAAGTACCTCTGATCCCAGATTTTATCTTTTTATTCACTACGGCCTGCCCAGTCTACCGAGAAGCGGGAATGGGAACGGGCGGCGGGGTCGAGCGGATTTCGGAGGCGAATGCCACGCTAAGCCGACGTCCATCGTCGGCTATGCGTACAGGACCAACGTCCTGTTGCGTTCTTTCACATTAACCAAGACCCTTCGCCCTGTTGCCCCTCGTACACATGTGGACATTGAGGCATGTCTCGGGCGGTGATATCTTTTAACGGGTGGAGGCCGATGGGGAGCGTGCTATAATAGCGACAATTCTCGCCGTCGCGAGTCAACCTCGTCAATAGGCGTGATTGGGACCAGCGCCGCTTGGCAAAATGTCGTTTGCCGCGAAATGAGGTGACGTGGCGAGGAGAGCCGAGTGACGGCGCGTTGTTGATGTAGGCCTGAGCGGTTTATTGAGTTTTTTGTGATGGTTGGGTTACTTGCAGCGGTAGTTTTGATATTTCTCAGCACGCCATTCTTTGATATGGCGGTGCCCGACCATGTCGTTTGAAGCTTTGTCGACAAGAAAGTAATCATCTACATTCAGACCTGTATCTCATTATTATACTGAATGCTTATCCAAATACACTGCACACATTTTGACATAGATAAAGAGATGCACAAACAGCAACAGATAGAGATTGACTACTGCTCCTGCATGGCTCCACCCGACTTCAAGCTGGATCGTCCCGCCTACAAGAAAACGAGTTAGTACGTCGCCAAAAACCTATGCGCCAAGCGATGCTTACCCTCATCATTTCGTCGACCAAAAGCAGGTTGCTCGCAATCACAGAGCTGTAAACGCCATTAGATATGGCATAAAGAAAGGCCGAACATAACACGTACCAAGAGTGCAACAAGTGACGGTGAACCCGGTAGTTGTCCCAAATACCCTCCGCGACGGGGTCCAACGGATCGCCCGTCTTCAGATCAATGCCAACTATATGTCCGTCCGCGTACTCCTCCTACATAATCAAGCATATCAGCCACGCCCACTTACATCCCCAAAGTCTCTTCCGAAATACCTGAAGAGCTACGATAACATCCTGCGCATCAAAGCCGCCATTCTGCGCCAGGACCTTCGGCACGATTAACAGCGCGTCCGCAAAAGCCTGCACGCCCATCTTCGGTCGTCCCTTAACAGTGTCCTTGAACTTCATCAAATGGCTAGCGCACGCGACATTGAATGCTCCGGCCCCGGGCACGACAAACGCGTCCTCGACGGCGTTCTTCACGGCCCGGAGGCCATCGCGGATGGCATCGGTAATCTGGTTGATCGTGTGGGCGTTTGGGCCGGTGACGAGGATGGTGACGGACCGGGCCGAGGTGGAGACGTTTTCGATAAAGGTAAACTTCTCCTCGCCGAGGACGTGCTCGTAGACGAGGCCGGCGTGGCCGAGGATGGAGGGGTTGAGGTCGTCGACTGAGTTTTGAGCAACACCACCGCAGCAGAGTTGGAGCCTATTTTGCTTGCGTGTTAGCGCGTAACGATTTTTCTAATCGATGCCGTACCGCTCCATATTTCTCCTCTTTGCCCTTCTAAGTGCCAAGATCCCATGCTTAGCCAGCACGTCCAAAGAAAGAGGGTCGATGCCCTTCTGGTTTAGGATGGCGAAGCCCTTCTTCCCGTCGGCGCAGACCGTATTCTTGAGGTCGACGATCTTGGCCAGCCTCGCGTCCACAAACCGGCGCTCGGACTCGACTAGCTTCTCCCTCTGCTCGGCCGAAGAGTAGAAGAACCCGGAGTTGATTTCGCTTTCAGGGTGTGGGGGGAAATGGTCATCGAGTGGATAGAAAAGCGAGGTCGGTGATATAAGGGTGTGGTGGTCGGGTCCCATGAGGTAACGGACAGTAAAAGGGGGATACAGTAAGAGAGAGAAGAAGGCAATTGCGCTTCGCGCGTCGGTCTGCTTGGAGGTTTCTACCACTACCTACCCTACCCTACGCTATGCTACCAAACTCTCTTACTCCTACCCACCCTACTCTACCTACTGCACAACTGCGACTTGAGGTTCCGCGCTTCGCGGTCGCAAAGAGGATTCCTACCCTTACCGCACTCTCCATCATACTCCTGTCACTACCCTACCCTAAACACTCCTACCCACTCCTCCCTCTTCCCTTTCCTGTTCCTTACCTCTTCTCATACTCCAACGAAACGTTCAACGTCAGCACAAACGCATCCTCCACCTTCTTCGGCATATCCGGATGCCTGGCGCCATGATCCATCACCAACCCCTTCACGAGCCTGGTATCCGTGTCACTCCTATGCTGCATCCTCATAATCTCGACCATGTGCAAATCGATGGGCTCGCCCTCGGTGCGGATCGCGAGCACGGCGTCGACGACGGCCTCGGTGATGGTGTCGGCCAGCTCCGTTCGGACCTTGGTGCGGAGGGACGTGCGCGCGACGTTGAGCAAGAGCTCGCGGTCCATTTCCCGCTTAACTTTAAAAGTTTCTAGGAACTTTTCAAAGGGAATTTAGTCACCGGCCCACAGTATTAAAGTTTGCGAGCTCCATCACACAGGATACCAACCGAAAGTGCCTCCTTCTTCGCAATCTCAAACCCCTCCGTTACGACCCTCGGGTGCAGACCCTCCGAGATGAACCGCTCAGCCTGCTTCAGCAACTCCCCGATGAGAAGCACGTTGGAGGTCGTTCCGTCCCCCGTAATCTCATCCTGCGCCGTCGCGGCCCTCGCTACCATCGATGCCGTGGGGTTTTGGATTTGCTGTCGTACAATTCGTGTCATTAAAGTCACTTCCCAATAAACGTGAAAAGAAACCTACCATCTCGTTCAACAAAACCTTCCCATCCTTCGTCAGCTTCAGCTCCCCGCTACCACTGACAAGCATCTTGATGGTGCCCTTGGGGCCCAGGTTTGTTTTCACGACCTCTTGCAAACCAAGCGCGCCATTGATGTTGAGCTGGAGGGCCTGGCCGCGACGGGCGACCTCAGCCTTGGGGTTCGCGAGCTGGACGGCGGAGGAGGCCCTAGGCAGAGAAAGGGGCGGTCAGAGGGAAGGAGGGTTAGGATGGATGCAGCTTACATGATGCTGGAGCTCCAAGAGGTTGATAAAAAGACCAAAGATGAGCGAAAACTAATTGTTCAAGTCGCTCGAGTCCCTGTCGTCGTCGTTGCTGCCGACGTTAGGCCGATCGTGGCCCGACGATCTGTCGCCACGCCAAAACTTCGGATTATCTGAACGAGAACGGACGATGTGAGGCGGGCGAGACCTCACGACCCCGGAACGTCCACCTATCCCGCGAAGTTCGGAATATTCGACCGACAAAGACGCATAAGCAGATACAGCTTGAAAACATGAGCAACACGTTGTGGACCTGCAAGAGACGCGCATGCAGATGCAGCTTGAGAACATACGCCAACTCTTTGTGCGTGTCCTTGCATGTCCACACCCTGTTTTTCATTTTCGCGAGCTGGATTTGCATGTGCATCTATACCTCTTGCCCGTCAAACTGACCCACCACCCCGTCCTCCAAGGCGCTTCGGAACGCGAGCTATCGGCATCCATTGGCGCTGTCACCCTTTAACCATCCACCCGACCACCGACCAAATCGACGTTTGCAAAGGGTGGGTGTGGTGATAGACGTCCCCCCCTGCAAATGGGTGCAGGTACGGCAATTGCTTTGGCGTGCGGCAGCTGCTCAAAATATTATTGTTTCCGGTGCTACGGCGTAGCATCGTTTGCGCCGGAACGATGTGCAAATGGGAAGAGCTGGCGGGTGCTTGCGGGATTTCGTTGCTTTCTTTCGTCGCGGTCGCAATCGTGAATTAGGGAAGGAGCGACGTCGGATTTCTCCTTTTGCATGCCCTATAGTTTTTCAAGGTTTCCTGCACTAGGTGGGTCGGGGGCGCCTTCGAGGGAGCTTTGTTACATTGTAAGCTGGTATCCCTTATTGTTTGCACTCTTCGGTACTCCGACACTCTCTGGTGTTATAGCCGAGTCTGAATCATTGATATATTTATTCATCACTCTTGAATTTGTGAATGTACATATGGTTGCGCTGTCTGCAAATCAGTTTCCTCTCAGACAATAAAAAAGAAAAAATGATGGCTACCCTCATCGCCCATGTGAATGCCCATAATCCCAATCCACCCTATACTCCCTCTGGTCGTCCACACCCTCTCTCTCGTCGTATCCGTCTACGTCCTCTTCTCGCCCAACAATACCCTCCTCCAACTCCGTGCCCCGATCTCCCACCACTTCCTTCAACCCCCGTCCCTCCAATCCCTTCACCGCCCTCATCCCCTCCTGCCCCTTTCCACGCGCCAACTCCGCCAGAGCATGCAAAGCCCTGACATCCCCCGGCTGCACCTCGACGATCCGGACACCCCGCTTCTTCGGCGGCCGTGGCCTCACGATCGCGCCGCCGTGGCGTCGAGCGAGGTCGATCATGCCGTCGAGCGCGACGTCACCTAGGGCGAGGAGGTTGTGGAGGAGGAGCCGGAGCGTGAAGGGGAGGGAGTCGGTCGCGAGCTCTGATTGTTTGGACAAGAAGCTGGGTGAGAAGGAAGCGGGTGTTGCGACGAGGAGGTTGCCGCACGGGGGGGCCATGTCGTTCAGAGGCCATGCAATGCCATTCACCCAGCTTTGCCCAGCGCACCCACCCATCGCGTGGACAGACGGCTTACCAAACTTCCCGAGCCGTCGGATGGAGGCCAGGACGGCGGCCACGCCGACCAGATCGACGAGGAACGGGATCAACCGCATCGATGGCGACTTCCGTGACGGTGACTTTGAACCCAGGTCTAATCGGAGACTGAATTTTTTGTGGACTTCGAGAAGTTTCTATGTTGTCTTTGCGTCTAAAACTGGAGAAAATAGACCCCACCTCGTTTTCATTCGTGCGCAAAAATCGCTCAAGCTTTGCGCTTTTTTTGCGAGGCTGCACCGCAAAAATCCCTCGTCGTTCGTTTCTTTTCCCTCATCTCGTCGACCTCTCGTGTCCTCCTCACGCCCTCATCCACGAGCCATGTCCGCCGCCGCCAAATCCGACCCGGAGTTCCTCTCCTCAACCTCCGCCCTCCAGCACGACAGCCAGCCCTCATCCGCTCCCAGCGAGAGCCCTCTCCCTCCCGTCGTCCAGCTCCTCATCTCCGCCCTGCCCCGTCTGCTCCTCGTCCCGTTCATCGTCGTACTGTTCCTGTGGATCTACAACGCCGAAGGCGGCCTCGGGACCGTCGAGGAGAACGTGTTCGGCGTCCACGCGCTGCTGATGAGCTTGATGGTCGTCGTGCTGATGCAGGAGGCCGTGTTGGTGTTTAGCCCCGCGGGGTTGGGTGCGTTTATCAAGAACGTTGTGGCGAAGAGGTAGTGTTTTCTCGCCCTGCATGAGGTTTTTTCTGGTGCTAAAGAATATGCTGCAATCACTCTCTTTGAATAGGATGGTTCACGTCGGCCTTCACATCCTCAGCCTGGCTGCCGCCATCGGTGGCCTCGTCGCCATCATCGCGTACAAGAACCTCTCGGACCAGCCGCCCGCCTTCCCCTTCTTCCACCTCTACTCCCCTCACTCATGGGCCGGTATCGCTTTCTTGGCACTTTATATCATCCAGTTCATCGGTGGTGCCGCTTCTCAGGTATAAGACCTTTTGGCTTCTTCTTACCGCGTTTCCAACCGCACACTAATATCCATCTCTTTAGGCGACCATTCTCCCCGCCCGCACCCATCGCGTCACCCGACGCCTCCACGCGCTCCTCGGGGATGCCTGCTACATCCTCGGCGTGGCCGTCTGCGCCATGGGCTTCCAGGACATGCAAGGCAGCGATCTGGCCGAGTCCTCGCCCCCAATGGACATGACGAACATGACGATGAACATGACGGGTTACTACCCGGACTCGAACCTGGCGAGGTACGCGAGCGCCAACACGCTGCTGTTGATCGTCATCGCGATCGCCGTGTATGTGGCCAAGACGAAGTTTTGAGATTGGAAGGGAGCCGTGTTCTGGTGACGCTGATAAGACTTCTTTCGGGCCTCTTTCTCAGTGGCTTTCGTGGTGCGGTTGGACACAATCATTCTCGCGGTTTTAATATTTGTCACCTCTTTCATTACCCTCTGTCGGCGTATGCCTTGTCCGGCGGGAGCCGTTGATATGATTACGGAAGTGTGCTGTTGGACAGCATCTTTAGCCGACATCTCTCAGCAGGACCATTTCACCGCTGATAAGAACTGATACTCGCGACTGTATTTTCATTGAGTTGAACTGCTGAGTGCCTCTTAAATACACTCGTTGCATCACAATGGAGATTCTCGTTTACGAATCACAGTAAAGCCCCTTTGGCTTTGTGCAACCATTTTGTCCGTCCGCAAGATCGGACCGCGCGGGCTCACTTCATTTCCCGATATGCTCCCGAACACGCCACCGACGACGATTCATTTCCTCGCGCCCCATCCACCGGCCCACCGGCCTGACAAGATCTCCCGACGACGGAATGGATGCCTTCGCGCATTCGCTGGGTTGCTTCTCATCGGTCGACCTTCGCGATCCTGATCCTGGCGATCCTGGCAATCCTGCCACCGACGTCGGGCGATCCCTGGCATCCTGCGCAAGGGCGTGCGGCGGCGCGTCGTTTGGGCTCTTGGAACGATCCGGCGGATCCTCGTGCGTGTGCCTGGACGCGGCGTCGCGACAGGAAGCTGGACGCGACGGCGTCGGAGCAGGATGCGGGCCCGGATCGGCGGTCATGTACACCGCCACCGTCGACGCGCCTAACCCTGCCGGCGTGAAGGCGGTCAGTGTCGTAACAACCTCGGCGCCTGCATCAATTTCAACATGGGCGGACGCGATCACGTCGTCGTCGTCGTCGTCGTCGTCCTTGCTCCCATCCCCACCACCATCATCGTCGGCGTCGGATCCGCTCTCACCGCCGCTATCCGTCTCAATCCCGGTGCTCGTCGTCTGTGTATTGACGGCGGCCATCCTCCTCTGCGTCCTGATCGCGATCCTCCGGCGCCGTCGCTCCCCGCGCGGTCGGGCGCGTTGGTTTGGCGTCCGCGGCGCGTCATTCAGCTCGTCGGTTGGGGATGTGGACGTGGAGATGGCGGCAGTGGATGCGAAGGCGAAGGTCGATGGCGCGACGGGGTTGGTGGTGGAGGGACGCGACGTGGGTGGGGATGGAGAGGGGCAGGTCCAGGTGGGGTATGAGGTGTCGACGCTGGAGAGGAAGAGGAGGGCGGGCGTTGTGATGGTGGACAAGGCGACGCAGACGCCTAGGTTGAGGTCCGATGTGGAGAGGGACAGGGCTGAGCGGGAGCGCCGAAGGGTTGATGGGGAGATTGAGACGGGGAAGGCAAAGGACACGATAGAGGTAGTGCGCTCTGGAGACGACAGCGACCAGGAGTTGTGGGCGGCGATAGTGAAGGCGCTCAAGTTGGAGGACTTGGAAACATAAGTTTAAATTTGCTGTATTTGTTCACCGCATGTTTGGCTGTTTCTATGATAATACCCTGTAATTTCTTTCAATGCACTTAAAAGAACCGTTAAAGCGCGTGCAGACTAGAAGTATTCATAATTTTATTCAAAATCTTTAATTTAACGGTGGATGCGGTGAAGCACGATAAAATCGTGAACAAACAGTTCGTGTTCTTTTTTCCTCTTCTGTATATAATGTGTTCCCATCATCGCCCTTTCCAACTTCTAACCTTTTTTTACTTCTCCTTGTCCTTTTATAGATACTTGTTATATTTATAATAGTCCGTCTGCCTTGTCCTGTATTCACTTATAAACCTTGCAACTTGTCACTCAAATTCCTCAACTGAAGAGATTTCTACTTATCTCCTCGAAGTTGCAATAAGCCGTATGCTGTTGTCATTAAGTTTTCCCGTCAGTATTGGGTATTATAATCACACTTGTTAAAGAGACTTGTCTGGTGTTGTGCTTACTGTTGCGGTAGTCGCCTATGTAAAACATTTATAACTTCGTTGTGTACCTTCGTTGTAAAATCAAAGCTCAAATATAAAATAATAACCAAGATGTCTTCAAAAGAGAGCGCAAAAACGAGTTTATATTATTAACGAGTACCGTATCACGATGGTCCATATTTAACATATTCCTGGCTATATTACTGATCCCTTTAATCATCTGAATTGTGATCCCCATCGCAGCAAATCAAAATCACCCTGTCCACCTACCCCCATCTCCACTGCCCACCCCCCACCTATCTCCCGACATTTCGATATCCGCCAACGCGCCGCACCCGTCAAACAGCTCCTTCAACACATCCGGCTGGTACCCGTCCACCAGGGGAAGAAACTCGGACGGGAGGAGGCCGCAGGGGAAAGGTTGCTCCGAGTCGCTGGTGGTGGTGGAGACCAGAGAGGCAAAGGAGTCCGGCAGGGTTATGTCCGGCAGGGTTATGTCAAGCGGGTTAGGGGTTGAGAGGAGGATGTCCAAAGGTGTGGCCGCGGTTGATGAGGCGAGGGTGGAGGGCGTTGGGAAGGTGGCTGACGGTGGTGCAGGGATCTCAACGGCAGGCGGCGATGCCGTTTCCGGCTCCAACACCTTCTTCGCGACAAGACACGGCGGTAAGGTATGCGGCCGCTCTACATTAGACGCGTATACTGGCAAAAGCGGCCGCTGCTGCTGCTTTGCGACGACGGGGCAGTCGTTACAAGACGGCCCCATGGCTTTGACGCGGACTTTCCGCGGGGGGTCGACGCAAAGGTTGTGCTCGTTGCGCCGGACGCATCGTGCGCAAGGGCGGGCACCATCACACGAGAGGTGCGACTTCTGACATGTCGCGCATGCTCCCGCTGTTATTCGGCGGCGCTTTACGCCGACCGAGTCCGACCCCGTCAACGCGGGAGTTGGCGATTCCCGCTTCAATGGTCTGTTCAAGGCGATGTCGTTCTGCCTTGTCAGCCCCGCCCCCATCGCGCTGCCCACCGCCGTATCTTCGCCAGCTGTCCCACCACATCCCAAAAAGTCCAACCCACCCGCATCCACCGTTGTCCCCGCACCCCACATATCCCCCAGCGCCTCGATATCCACCAACCCATTCCCACCGAACAGCGACCCGAACGCGTCCGGCCTCGTGCAGTCGATGTAGGGTTCGAAGTCCGAAGGCGTGAGCCCGCATGGGAACGCAGGCGGCTCCTGCTGACTGGACGCGTCGGATTGATTCTGCTGGTTGAGCGTGTCGGCAATGAGGGCCGCGAAGGCGTCTGTGAGGGTGATGTTCATTGGGTCCTGATGAAGTGGTTGAGGTTGAGGGAACAGGATCGGGGTGACAGATGCCTTCAAGGACCTCGACGACGGGGTAGTCATAAGCGGCGTCATAAGCTGGCTCGTGGAGGCCGTCGGTGTGGGCAGCGGCGACGGCCCCAACGCTGGGCTCGACACCCCGCTCGGCTCGACCTTCATCCGCCTGGCAGCCAAACAAGGCGGCAGCTTCATAACTCTGTCCGTCGCCGTCGTCGGTGGCGCCGGCAGCAGCGGCCTCCTTATCGCCGCGGCGGGACAGGCATCGCACGATGACTTGGCTCCGCTTTTTCCCGATGATAAGGCGACCCGCGGCTTCCTCGGTGCGTCCGCGCAACCCGCGGCGTCTCCGCGACGGACGCATCGTGCGCAGGGTCGGACGCCGTCGCAGGAGACGTGGGAGCGCTGGCATTGCGAGCAAGCTCGCGATGCCGTCCGACGTTTTGCTGCATGGGGTGTCGCGAGAGCCGGCGTGCTTGAGGTTGGCGGGACCGAGGACGATGACGGGTCGAAGCCCTCCTCAATCTTCGTGAGAACGGCAGGCGGCGTCTGGGCCGCGGCGGGGTGTAGGAAGATCGTCGTCATGGCTCATGCCACTGGAAACAGGGTTGAAAATTGAGTTCCCCTGCCATCTCCAAGATGACCGAGGCCGACCTCGCTGTGGCTGCCGTTGCCGACATCCCGCCCGCCAAGGACGCCAACGGGGCGCCCGTCCCCGACGTCCCCGCGAATGGATCCGCAGCGGCCGGGCCCATCGAGGTGCAGGAGGTGAAGGGCAAGGAGCCGGCGTTCGCGGCCGCTGTTGTACATGAGGGACATCCTAGGCAAGTGCTTTGATACCTGGATCGTAGGAGGGAAGGATCGGATTGTGAGCTGGTGGACGGTGGACTGTGGATCGGGAGGTGAGGGATCGTGGATGTGGGGGAGAGTGGTGGGGGATTGTGACCGTCGTGGAAGGCAGTGCATCTGCAACGCCCGTCGAACCTCCAAGCTAACGGCCTTGATTTCACAGCGGCCCGGAGACGATCGTGCCGGCTGCAACCGACGCCGTTGCGGCGGCTGCCCGCCCGCCCACCGGCCGGCGCAACTCTGAGGGCAAGCCCCTAAAGAAGAAGAAGAACATCAAGCCCGTCGTTCAAGAGGGCTCGCTCTCCATCGTCGAGCGCGTCTTCTTCAAGTCCGCGCCCGGTCGGCCGCAGGTCATAATGGGCATCATTCTTCGTCTCCGGTTGCCTCCGGGAGTGCCGAGTTTAAAGCTGGAGAGGGTTGTGGATCTGTTGCGGATTGCGCAGAGCAAGCATTATAGGCTGAGCTCCTATATCGACCCGACGACGATGGTGGCGCACCCGATGGCGAAGACGGCAAAGGATCTGCCTTGCAATTATCGGTTTGTGGAGCGGAAGACGAGGGATACGTGGCAGGATGTTTATGATGAGGAGGTTTGTATTTTGTCGAATTTAAAGGGGAGATGGAGGCGAAGAAAGATGGGAGAGTCTTGAGGACCGGAGGGATGGAGAGATGGAGGGATGGGAAGACGGAGAGACGAAGAGACGGAATTACGGCGAGGACGGAATTACGGCGAGATTCAGAGACGAAGAGAGGATTACATTAGAGACGGAAGGAGGGTTGAGAAATGGAGAGATGGAGAGATGGAGGTGGTGGAGAGGGGAGAAATGGAGGGCATGGATAATCGCGCTTTTCATCATACGGGTCCTAATTGTCGCAAAATTCTTTGCAGATTAACACTAACTTTGACGTTAACGACGCCACTCGACCCCTGTGGCGAAGCGTCGCCATCGTCCCTAAAGAATGGATGCCCTCCGACTCGACCTCCCTCGGCCAATCCCAGCTAAACCTTGCCATCCAACCTAAAGCTCCCTCGGTCTTCGTCACCGCCCCCGAGGGCGAGACCCAGCAAGCCGACATGTCGTCCTCCGCCGCCGGCGCGGACAGCGCCCAAAGCATGCCCATCGTACCCGGTGGCATCCCCTCATCTACAAAGCCCGTCTTAGCGAACGTGTATGGGACGAGGGATCCAGATATTTTGGAGGGGCAGCCGTATTTTGAGATTATGTTCTCGTTCCATCATTGTCTCGGGGATGGATTGAGTATGTTTGCGTATGCGAGGACGTTTCTGGAAAGAGCGGATAAGGAGAACCTTTTGGCGGAGGATTTGCATCTGGAGAATATCGAGGTCGTGACGGAGCCCCCGCCGTTAATTGATAATTTACTGGATCCATGGTTTGTGGAGGTTGTTCCAGGTACGCACGTCTCGCGCCTTTTATTTTGCGTCATTGCTAACTTTATAACAAAGTGATGGGAAGCATGGCCGTGAACCGCTTCGCAAAAAAAGGCCGCCGCTTCAAAGGCCATAAGAAAGAGGGCGAGGAAGAACGCGCGACCCGACCAACGGCCGTAACGAAGGCCGGCTCTGTCCGGTCCCCGTCCCCGGCCGCCTCCGAAGAATCTCACACGCCCTCTACCGCCAGCGCCATTCAGCCCGGCAACAGCAGCCTCGCCCCCTCCACCGTCGCCGGCACCGCGCCCCCGTCCGTCTCTATCCCTATGACGCCCGCCGCGCGCACGAAGGTCCGATTCCTCTGGTTTGACAACGACTTCATTTCGGCTTTGAGGAAGAAGAGCAAGAGCGAGGGCACCACCATTGCGGCCGTCATGGTCGTGGCGAGCCTCGCGGCCGTGCGTACCTCGTTCGCCACTTTGCCAAAATACGCCAAGAAGCCGCTGCCGAGCAAGCAAGGGTGGGTTGTGACGAACAGCGTGCGGCACATGCTCCCGCAGTCCCGACTCCTGCAGGGCGGGGATCGGGAGGTGGATGAGGGGTTGAAGATGTTCGGAGGCTATGCGGGGAGCGTGACGAATTCATCTCTGCTACTGGAGGATCACAGCGACGTCTGGGAGCGGTGCCGCGTCGTGCGGAAGAGCATCAGCAAGTGCTTCCGGGACTCGATTCAGCGGATGAAGCTCATGAACTACTGCTATCGCCATCCGAGCTTGTGGAGAATGGTGGAGCGGAATACGGACCTCGCCAAGCTGTCGCGGACGTACAGCGTGGAGGTAGCGAACCTGGGCGCGTGGGAGTATCCCGTTGCGCCTCCCGACGCTCCCGCGGATGACACCAGGTGCAGGCTGGATCATTTTGGAGGGGTCGTGAACTCGAGCTTTGATGGGGTAAGGGGCTTGTTCACGGTCGGGTTGATTACCTTGGGGGGCAGGATGAGCGCGGCTGTGGGATATGATATGAACTCGGTACATGAGAGTGAGGCGGATATCTTCGTAAAGGCGCTCTGTGAGGGGTTGGCGAAGCTGAAGGATTCGGAGGGGAAGGTTACTGTGGGACAAATTCGGCAATGATGTGCTGTCATCTTCGTTTATATTGTTTTATGAATCCATGACATTAGACTCGTCAACCATGTCTGGCAGATTTATCTTTTATCTCGTAATCTACGCGTTGCGTATTATTTTCTTCCTTCTTTCGTTTTTAATTTCGTTTGCATGAGATATTGTTACGAGTGTACTTTCCCTGGAATCCATTTATCGTCAAACAGATCGACTGCTTTCTTCTGCAGGATCAAGAGATGGCATCTCCTGTTTACTCGGAGCATCAAACATTATACTTCCATTATTCGCAACACAAACGGCCGTGTACCTGCAACCCGTTACTCTACTAGCCATAAATTGTTTCTTTGCACGCAAAATCCTTCCTTCCCATCTGCTAAAACTACGGCACCTCCCCTATGTCATCTCTGTCCGACCGCTTCATCTCCTCCTGCTCCTCTTCGACCTCGCCTTCACCAAATCCTTCCCCTATCATGTCCTCGCACATCCGAAGCTTCAGCAGCTCGACCTCCAGCCTCGCCTGGAGCCACTTCCTCGTAATTGCGTCGCACTCCTGCAACAGGAGCGAGGTGGCGACCCATGGCGCTCTTGGACCGTCGTCAATCGATTGCCACGTGAAGAACGCCGCGCCAGGTTGCTGCTGTAAACCCGACGCTGCGGGGGCGGTTGACCCTGGTCCAGAACCGCTGCCGCTGCCCGTCGCGTGCCCGCCGCCGTCCATTGCCGGCTGCGGGTCCGCAATTCTCCACCAGTTTAGCCAATCCGGCGGTGCGCTCGACGCCGATGCCGTGCCCTCGGGCGACAGGAGGACGTATCGAGCTGCGACGGCGATGCTGAGCGAGACGGCGGACCGGTCGCGCATCTCGATCATCTCCGCCAAGATTCTCGACGGCCCTAGCTTCCTCCGCGTTCCTGCTAGCTCCGCAGCACTAAGCACTGGCGTCGCAAGTACGCCGGATCCGTACAGTGGGTTACCAGGTGCTTCGATGTAAAAGACGTAGTGCAGGGTGGAGCCGTCCGAGTCGAGATTTGGCGCGGGGATGCCGAGGGAGGAGTGCGAGTGGTGAATCACCCTCGGATAGGAGAGCGGGTGCAGTGACCCAGTTCCAACGGCGCTGCTGCCGTGTCTAGCACCTCCAGTGAGGCCCGAAGTTGCCGACAACCTGCGCTCCCGCGTTTTCGACGGCCCAGCGAAGATATTGGGCAACGATGCAATAGTTTGCGTTCTTACGGGTACCTCGCCGACAGGGGTTCCCGATGGGTCGTTAATAAGGCCGTCCCAAAGCTTCGCGATATCATCACGAGCGGCAGCGGCCTTTCGGCCACCAGCAACGCGATCATTCACCACATGCGAGGGCAGGTAGGTCTGATCCCTGGCGACGTGTCCCGCCTTCTTCATCCCCACCAAAACGGCATTGTCCATCGTCTCCTCCTTATCCTCGCCAACCCGACCGCCGCCGCGACGACCGCGGCTCGCACCACCACCGCCTCCACCGTCAGCTTCTCGCCGGTTGAGCAGCTTGAGCACGTCATTCACGGCTACAGCGACGGCTGTGATGAGCGTGGACGGGTGCGGCGGCCGCCGCCTCCCGACCTCCCATTCCGGCCTCAGCGACACGGTCATGAGCCAATCCAGCACGTCCCGCGGCGTGACGCCTTTAAACTTTTGATAGCCCGGGTACCTCTTGCCCCCAATCGGCCGTGGATTATCTTGACGTGCATAGTCAGCATCTTTTGCAGTCAAGATATGCAGTAAAAAGCGACTGTATACCGGGATTGAAGGCGAACCGAGCGATGGCGTACATGCACCGGTCCGGATGCTCGCCCGTTGCCGCTAAGGCGCGGAAGATGGTGGTACGGGTGTGGCGGTAGTGGTCGTCCCAACTCCACAGGGACTGCTGCTCGTCGGGCGGGCCGAGGGTGACCTGACGGGCGACGTCGTCGTAGGCGAAAACGAGGCCGACGGGTGACTCTGGGAGCTGGCGATCTACTCGGTTCATCCGCCTGCCGAAGAGTCGAGGCAGGTTGCAGCTGGCACCGCGACTTGCCCCCAAATTCGTTGATATTAAATCGTCCGTAACGATAGCTCTCCCAGTCGATGGAAGGCCCGGGAGCAGGTACCTTGTCAGGCCACGTAGAGCAGTGCTGATCCGTATGTCGCGAGCAACGGGCTGGCCGATCACGCCCAGGTCCCGCCAACCAGCTTGTAGCAGCCCCACCCGATCCCTTTGGTTTTCCGTTGAAGGTTGTTTGACCAGCCGCGTTCACCACAGTTCCCAAACAACGGAAGGGCAGAATAGTACCGTCGACGTCGAGCTGGGGACGGGATGGTCACGTCAGCAGAGGGTCGTCTGCGTGGCGGAGGCGTATCGGGAAACTTCGACGGTGTTGGGATGGAGTGGAAGGATCGGCGATTTCTCGGTTCGCCACCGGGCGAGCCAACCTCCAGGAAGCTGTCGTCGACAAGCTCGCGCACAGCGTCGTGCTGGCTCTGCAACTCACCGAGCTGCGGTTGAAGGACTTAGAGGCGGGCAGCAGAATAATTGCTCGGCGAAGGCGGCTCGGGAGCTTGAGGATGGCGCCGAGCGACCCTTGGGATCTTCTCAATGGAACGCGGTCGCTGGCGGGACATGTCGGCCTGCTCCTGCCTCCCACTCGACCCGCCGTTGCGAAAGGAATGGCCTGAAAATGACGCCAATTGAGACTGGAGGACGTGGCGTCGCGGAGGCGGGCCAGGGCTGCTCTCGGCAATTAACGCGGAATGGCTCGCTGCTAGACAAGAAAGCGATCAGTAGATTGACGTGATCGCGTGAGTGGATCGCTCTCTGGACAAAGCAACTGTATTCGACCTCAAGCTGCAGATATCGTTCACTCCCGCTGCCTCATGCTGGAGAGAAACGAAATGGTCGTCGAAAGCGTCCGACTCTAAGTCTTTGAAGTGCTCCAAATAAGTACTTTCTTTGAGTTACCACGTTTTGCTAGCGACGCTGTTTCCGACAGTCTGGTTGACCCGTTACCCACGTGCATCAACGACGCGGGGACTTTTTTTCACGTACGTGAAAATACTGTGATGTCTATAACAGATGTAGGCGCGGAATTCAGTGTTTTTTAGGTTGAGTCGACAATGGGGTGAACTAGAAATACCAACCTACAGTGGGACGCATAGACTGATGCACCGTGACTAAGACCAGGTACGTTCTTCATGTTATCTGGAACTTGTCTCGGTTTTGTCTTAAATATGCAAAGCGATGAAAAAATCTTTAGGTTGTAGGTGTATACTTCAACAGCAGGGAACGAAGACGGCGAAGCTTTGCGGGGTATTGGAGCAGTATTAGTACGGTGACGCTTGACCTGCAGCCTCCAACGTGCATTTAATACAGAAGGGCCATGATTTCCTTTTGGGATCAACAACACAACAGCGAGTAGCGAGTGGAAGTTTGCCACAATCTCGAGGAACACTGCAGTTTTGCTATTAGCGAAAGCTTTCGGGCTAGTTGGGGAAGTTGGCGACCGTCTTTACAATTCTTCTGTGTTACTTTATCATTAAGCATTGTATTATTTATATATTTTTTCAAGCTATTCCTTTAAAACTAATAGCATTTGCAGAGGAGCCATGCTTCGAATGCGAGGTACCAAAGCCAGCTGTTCATGTATTCTTTAAAGTCTTAAACCTCTCCTCTGCTGATTTAGCAGCAGAGAAGCTGTACTGCTCAAAAAAGGATATATATCCGTATTGACCTGCTGACGTAGCTGCTACCGCGTTGGTAGCCCCTCTAAACTTGATAATAGATTCCGTCTCGATCCAGCTTCATCGCCATCGGAGTCCCCGTCAGCGTGTAATCAGCGTTCCGGCACATCGTAAATGCTCCGAATGCCGCCTCGCAGGATGTCAGCGAAATCGTCGACGCGCACTTCTCGTCCATCGTGAAAAATATGCCGAAGAGAAGCATCCAGTAAATGTAGGCTTCCATCGTGTCAAGGGAAGGCCGTATAATCCGCTGTTGGTCAACGAAAATGGGTGATCAAGCCAGTGTGGCAAGGGATGTATGTGGTCGCATCATTGCGATCTGACAACCAGAGCAAGGTCGCTCGTCGAGAACCACGATAGGCCTTATCAGTTTTGGCATGTAATCCCGCTGAGAGGAGAAGACGGCGGTGGATGCAGTCGACGTGGGTGTGCAAGTGCTGATCACAAGAAAACTCACAATCTCAACAGCCCACCAGCCCAACGACCATGCATCTCCCCGTCGCCTTCCTCCTCGCCGCGATCACGGCGGTCGCTTTCGGGAACGCGCCCTCCTCCCCAGACGAGATCGCCCTCACCCGCTCCGGGGCCCTCTCGACCCATTACGCCATGACCTGCGCCGCGACTCCTCACGGCGCGCTCTGCCGCAAGCACTGCCGCTGCAGCTGGACCACGAGTGACCTCCATTGCTCCCGCCCCGTCCGCGACGCGGATGGTCTTGAGTTGAACTGCGCCGGCGCCGAGGGGCTCTGCGCTTGCGAGGAGACGCAGAAGAAAGGGCGCAATTCGCTCACATGCGGTGGTGGACGCATTGCAGGCGTTTGCTGGTCCGCTTGCTACGAAGGTTGCTATGGGGAGGATGGCGTCGGTGATGAGGGTCAGGTGTTCGAGTGCGAGAAGGCGTATTATCAAGGGAGGGAGATTGACTGTATTCGGGAGGGAGGCTGCATGTGCGAGTGGAATGGCAATCGGCTTGTGGAGCAAAATGTATGAACTCGTGACGGGCCGCGCGGGATCGCCGTCGACGGCCGTTTGCACACGTTGTGGCTAACAAGCAAGCTTTTGTTCTGTTCTCGCTTATAACATCTTCGACCTCTTTTTGTTGTTTGTGGAGATGGTTGACGTGTTGATTAGCCTCCCTTCTATATGTTTCTGACCATTGGCGATGGTTTTCTGCCCAGTTGTATCTCTTACGGCCTCATTCGGAACAGCCCGTTGCTGGCAGTATATAAATACGAAAGTGCTCTTTAAGAACCTTTGTCGTCATCATAACTAGTAACTGCAGCTTCAGTTACTGACAACAAGTAGTAGTGGCGAACCATTGGAGCAAGGCTGGCGCGGTGGCTTGATCCACTTTGGGCAGCCAGCACGACGAGGACTGGAGTGCACAGACTCGGCCGGCCCAACGGTGTGAATTTGGATTGATCGACTCGGTCTTGCGACATGGTTGGCCCTTGCCCTAAACCGTGTCCATGGCACTCCACCACAATTCATTTATAAAAGTCTTGTCAACAAACCTCATCGCAGCAACCAAAACCCCAGTACCCGTCAAAAAATCCCATACAACGCCTCACACCACCTCCAAATACCTTTGGAGCTCCCACGTTGTCACGGCCGTCTCCCACTTCTTCCACTCATGCTTCCTGGTCCCCACGAAATGATCCACAAACGCATCCCCAAGCACCTCCCTCGCGAAGCTCCCACTTTCCCCCATAACCTCATAAGCCTCCCTAAGGTCCCTCGCCAGCCTGACGGGCTTCTCATCTACTTCCTTAACGTGATCCTCCAGCGGCCTCAGCTTAAGCGGCAAGGAGCGCGCCACGCCCTCGAGTCCGCATGCGAGGATACACGCGATGACGAGGTACGGGTTCGCATCGGCGCCAGGCACGCGGATCTCGAGGCGTGTGGCGGAGGCGGGGCAAGTCGGTGGGCCGATGATTCGGATGGCGGCCGTGCGGTTCTCGACGCCGTAGGAGACCGTTACGGGTGCCCAGTAGTTCTCGACGAGGCGTTTGTAACTTGGCGAAAAACATTAACCAGTTGCAGAAACAATGAGGTTTTCGAGTACCTGTTGATCGTCGGCGCAAAACAAGCCATAACGCTCGGCAACCCCTTCAAAACACCCGCCAAAAAGCTCTCGGCCGTCTTGCTCAAAAACGGCACCATCGCTCCCTTGTCCTCTCCTTTACTCGCGAAAGCATTCACCCCGCTATCCACCGGCACGAGACTGACGTGCACATGCCCACTGCACCCAGGCAAATCATTATGCGGTTTCGCCATGAACGTCGGCATCACTCCATGTTTCAACCCGACGCTCTTGGCCAGCAGCTTGAATAGATGCGCGGAATCGGCCAGCTGTAAAGGTTCGGAGTATTGCAGCGCGACCTCGTAAACTCCGGGGCCGGTCTCGGTGTGTAGCCCCTCAATAGGGATGTTGAATTCGTTGCAAGAGTCCAGGAGGGAGTGGTAATACTCTTGGTGGAGGATCGGTCGTGTCAGGCTGTAGCCGAACATGCCCGGTGTGAGCTTTTTGAGGTGTGTGCCTTCTTTGGCGGCGAGAGATTCCGGTGTCTCTGTTTCGTTGATTGGAAATAGGATTAGTGGGTATCGCCTCGCATGTGGTGTGCCGTAGCCGTACCCACCTTGGAAATTGAAAAATTCGTACTCAATCCCGACATTGGCTTTGAACCCCATCTCTTTCCCTTTTGCCACGATCCTCTTTAAGAGACTTCTGGGACATTGCGGCATTGGCAAGTTGGTATGAGGGTCATGGAAGTCCACGAGGAAGTGGGGGATTCGCTTCTCCCAAGGTATTCGACGCAGAGTCGAGATGTCGATGACGGCTTGGATGTCGGGGTAGACCTCTGACAGGAGGGGTAAGGAACATCAGCAAGTACAATGGGCTCACTAATCTCCACATCGATCAAATGCATCCTTCAACTCTCCACCTTTCTCTTGTAGCACGTACCTTTGTCGTCCACCTTCACGTCCCTGGTGTCGTATAGCTTGTCGTGGCAGTCCCAGCCGAAGATGACGTTGCAGAATCCTGCAAGAGAGCACCTCGTCAGCAAGGGCCACATCTTCATCCACCAGACATATTCACCAAACCCTCCATCGATTGACTTCTTAAACTTGTTTGCGATCACGAGCTTGCCCCGGGGGATCCCGTCGATATCTGCATGCCGCGGTCAGCACGTTATTTCTCCAGGAACGACCGGCCGCCCCAACTCACCGCAGCCCGAGATCTTGATGTGGCTATAGCCCTGGATGGCCTGCTCGATCGCCTTGTTCATCGCGAGACCTTGCTATGGTGGTCGCGTGGCTTGAAGAATCTGTCACCAAGCCGCTGCGTATCCAACAGAGGTCCTACGGACGACCCGATCCCTCGCCTCAGCCCGCGCCGCCATAGCCTCGCGACGGACGAATATCAGGAGGAGAACGGGGGACTGGGCCTTTGGAGCCGGACACCACACTTCACAGCCGATAGCACACGCTCATGGCGACCCCAGCACCAGCAGCGACGGCGGGGGCTGGCGCGACGCGGACAGGAACAGGCACATCGGGTTTGCCGACAGGGATGACGATGGACGTGAAGGAGGCGTCGGCGGCGTTCTTCGCTGAGTTCCAGGAGGAGATGAAAGGTGTGCTAAAATACCTCGGTACTGGCGGGACCTGACAGTGTGAATAGCTCTTAACGCACTGCTGAATATAACTACGGATTCCGCTGCCGAGGGAGTCTCTGCGACGGCGGTAGATCCTCCCACCGAGGCGACGGTAGCGGAGGTGAAGCGGCGCGGAATTGAGCTCGAGAAGAAGGTCACGGACGCAATGCTCTTCATCCCGACGTACGATCTCCGGCAATGCTCTTTGGTACCTTTCTACTCTTGCCGTTCTCCTTTCCCTTTGCTTAACGTCCCGCTTCTCTCCCACTCAGCAACTAACAGACCTCCGTACCCACATCACTGCCCTCTCCAAACCCCGCTCCAAGTTCTCCTTTGCCTCCAAACGCAAGCCCGCGCCCGTCCCGTCGCCGGCCGCACCTCCAGCACCGACATCCACTACGATTATAGCTCCGGCTCCAACACCAACCTTCACCCCTCCACCATCCGCCCTAACCCTCCAATCCCTCTCTCACACGCATGTCCGACCCAACTCTTCCGCCTCCTCCGAGATTTACCTCCTAAACCTCTCGCACTGCATCATCGACCTTACCTTGCTCCAACCAACAGCCCTGCACCTCCGCAACGTCAGCCATTGTTTGATCGTCGCCGGTGCCGTGAACGGGCCCATGCTCGGGCACGTCTGCACCGGAAGCGTGATATTTGGCGCGTGCAGACAGGTCCGGATGCATGACACAATGGGATTGGGGCTGTGGATACACGTCCCGTCGAGACCTATAATTGAGGTTTGCACGGGTGTCGTTGTGGGTTCCTACAAGGAACTACATGGCATGGTTGTTGGTGGAGACCTAAAGGCGACGTTAGAAGCAAGAGGGATGGCGATAAAGGGGGAAGATGGTGTGTTGCTGGATAAAAGCAAGGAGGTGGAAGATTTCGACTGGTTGAAGGTGGGCGTGCAGAGCCCGAACTGGAGGTTAGGTGATGGTGGATTGAGTGAAGAGGGAGTGATAAACTTGAGGGAGCTGCTTGAACGAACGAGTGTTGAGGGCGGCGCAGGGAAGATCGAGGGATTGCAGGACGTGTTAAAGGAGTTTCTAGGGCGACAAATTGACTGACGGAGCAGCAGGAGAGGAAGGGATGAAGGAGTCGTGGACGTAATGTGGGGGCACAAGCATTAGCTCAGCGAAGGTACACGGGCTTGGCTCAACCGCAAATCAGCTTCTATGTAGTTGGATGTTTTTTGTTCATGCTAATTAGTTCTACTGCTATTTCCTCAATGTACATGCCTACGGTTCATCGGCACAGAATCTACGCAAGGATGCGTGCAATCATATTGGAAAGCTCATTCAGTAAAAAACGGAGTTCTAATGGCATTACAATGCTACAAGCTTCTCGCTCGTGCCACTTCTGTCGCGTCCCCGCATCCGTGAGCAGAATTTTAACTTCTCTCGTCCTGATGGTCGCCAGACGGCTCGGCAACTCGGGCACGGGCGGCGCATGGTCCGGGCAACTCCTCCATATCAACCTCGCAAGACATTTTAAACATACTCTTGACGATCCAGCCCGTGTCCGGACTGAAATGGTCCCGGTGTAGCCGGCGGCAGTCCTTACCCAGCGGCTGCCCGACACGTGGTGTTCCCGTTAAACTGCGCTATGCAGCTGTCGCATTTTGTCGACTCCGCTTCCTCGCTCGAAAAGCCGTTACTTATGACAGCAGGATCGCCTGGACGGTGCAGCCGCCAATGCGGCCCTTTAGGCAGCCGAAGATCCCAGTCGAAAAGGACCATTTAAGAATTCCACAAGTGTCGATTGAGATTTTATTCCGCACAACGTAATCCGGCAACGTTGGTCGTTCGGATGGCGCGAAGGATTAAAAACAGACCATCGAAGCCGTGAAGACATTGGGCACGCGTTCGAATTTCTTGCTCCTGAGGATGGTTTGAATATCGTTAATTACGTCCCTGGAAAGATGGCGTTCTCACTAATTTATGTTAAATATATGTATCTCTTATTCTTCAGGCAATGCCTAATAGCAATAATGATGCTATAAAAACCAGAATTAATTCAACGGGTTATCATGCCAACTAGATTGCCTCCCTTCCTCCGCCACTACCAACTCAGCAGCCCCGTCCTTCAACCCCTTTTTGCTCAAATTGCTCAACCTCTTAACCTCCTTGCTCACGACGTTTGATCCCTCCGCGTTCTCAACTTTGCTTGTCTTAATCGTCGGCAAGCTCGGCAGCTCGAGCTGCACCGCGCTCGTGCACATCATTTCAATGGCGGAACGGTTGCCAACGGACTTTGTCGGGCTGCCGTTGACGGACTTGCCGTGGATCGTGGTTCGTCCTAGCGAGCGCTTACTCTCGCTCTTGGACCCGTCGTGGTCCTCACTCGAGTAGGCCGTCACCCAGGACAGGAGACATGCCTGGACAGTCGAGTCGCCCATGCAGCCCGTGAGGCAGACAAAGCTCCAGATGCCGGAGTCGAAAGCAACCTTTACTCAAGCACATAAGCACCATTTCCAACCAAAGAGGTTGATTAAGAGAACATACCAGCGTGAGCATGTTCGCAAATGAGGACGCGAAAGATAAGATGGAGCAGATTAGCGTCCGCCTGCACATCCGCTTGATCTTATCACTGACATGCCGGCCAGTCCCGTCGACTGCCACACCGAAACCCATCAAAGGCCCGAAGAACGACATGTTGAGCCATTGAGAGTAACAAAAGTCATCTGCATGTGGTTTTCAATTAGCTATACTAACGGAGACGACCATTTGTTGCTGATGCTTACATAGAATCAGCGGCAGCGAGGCCTCCCTGTGCAGGCCGACGTGACACTGCTGGCTGGCGGGATCCATGGTGTAGATGCGGTATATGAGCATCAGGACCTCGACGGCGCAGAACGGGATTAGGAGGCCTATGTTGAAAAGATATTGCTAAAGTATGCTTCGTCAGACATCGGTAACACCCCGCGATTAAGACAGATATCACTCACTGTGCTCCCCCACCGCGAGTGCTGCCCGCTGATGGCGTGAGCTTTTTCAATGAGAAACTGATAGGAACGGAAGTTAGCATCTCAGGAAGGAAGGAGCATATTGAAGGTTAAGAAACCAACCAAGTAGATAACGATCTTGTTTGTCGCGTACAGGATTGCGCAGTACAGAATGGCGACGTCGCAGGCGACCGGGTCGTTGTATGAATAAATAATCAGCAACGTCGCGCACACTGTCAGTGCACGATAACACGTTAGTTTGTGCAGGCTTGACTCCGACCTAGCCACCACGCCCACCATTGAATATCCACGACAAGAACAAGCTAATAAGCACCAAAACACGTGACGGTATGTAGGGCCTATGAAGCGCCCACGCGATCTTCCTCCCGAACAGCGCGCAGCTGGCCGACACCATCATCACGTCGACAGCCAGCGCGGCCTTCTGGAACTGCAGGACGAGGTCGGTCGTCTCGTACAGCATGGCGGTCGCGGAAGACCTGCTGGTCGGAAACGCGTCAGGGGGATGAACTGACGGCGGATAAACAGAGGGATCTCCATGGACGCGTATTGTCTCAATCGTCCTGCTCATCGGTGGTAGGATTCGCTCTTGCATATGCGTTACGATGAAGATTTACACAATAGTCAACGCGAACTGGCTGCCGAGAATCTCCGTGCGCAGGGACCACGCAATGTGCTACGGCATGATTCGTGCCCTTGCTGTAAGCGTGTATGCCAAGACTTAAAAGGAAACGAATGGTTTGTCTTATACGGTGAGTCCATCCTGTCCATCATTCTTTCGTCGACGCTGCTGGAGTCAGCTTGAACGACAGCACGTTATTCGCCTCCGTTATAAGATCCTCATCGCTCAACTATTCAACAAACGCTCTTTCAGCACAGCACATTTCTCCGGCGCCAACAAGAACAACACTCACCCGCACACTGCCCACCGTCTCCGCATACTGGCAAAACCTCGCCGCATCCCCCAACACCCACTCCATCACATCCCGCACCTTGCTGCCCCGTCTTACAAGCAGGCAGTCTCTGAACACGCCCGGCTTCCCGCCGACTCCGTCCCCAAAATTGGTGATGTTGCGGACGGGATAGGTGGGTATCATGCCCATGGTCTCGACGCAAAGCTTCAAGGCGGACTGGATGCCCGTGGATCCGTACCGGAAGAGGACAAGGTCCTGGAGTTTTTCGAGTTTAGGGGCGATGCCGGGCGGGAGAGGTTTGAGGGGGTTCGGATCGTCCGGTTCCTGTAACTAACGTGTAAGTTGATGAAGGAAAAGGCGACGGGTGAAACTGACAAGGTGCTCCTGAAGGTCGAACCGGTCCGTCCCTTCGTAATAGCGCACAAATCCTTGCTTTTGCAACTTTCGCAGGAAGATCTCGGACGCGGCGCTAGTGAGCACGATCTTTGAGTTGTCGTACTTTCGGCATATCCGCTCAATGTTCTTGTCTGAGTCCGGCAGGTCGATCTTGTTCAACGCCTGTACAAGGGTCCATCTCAACTACCGCCCTAATATGGTGCAGTACTTAATAACTTACAATGACAGTCGGGAACCGCTCATCCAGAAACGCGTCCACAAGCTTGGACACCGTCCCCTCATCCCACGTCTCCAACGGCTCCTTAATCCCACTCCGATCCAACGCCCTCTGAGCCAGCGCCGGCGTGGACCCGTACCCCGAAAACTGATTCTGCAGCGTCTCGGCTGCCTGCGCCTTCACGGCCGCGTGCCGCCGCGCGATCCCTCCCCACCGCTTCATGAGATTCCCGTAGATCCAGCCGTGGATCTCGGATCGGAGCCAATCGATATCGTCGATCGGGTCGTAGCCCTGCGTCACTTTCCCGGCGGCGTCCGTGGTCCCCGAGACGTCGACGATGTGGATGAGCATATCGGCCGTGCGGAGGTCGTCTAGAAACTGGTTGCCGAGGCCCTGATAATAAGCGGTTAGATGCCATCGAGATGATAAACATATCGATGGCGTTTACCTCTCCTTTCGATGCGCCTGGGACCAGACCGGCAACATCCAGCATCTTGATGGGTACATGTCGCGTCCCAGCCTCACATTTACCTGCACGTGGTCAGCACTAAAGATTGCTCAAGTTCGTACCATGTTTTGGCGCGCAAGAGCTTTCCTTCCCAAACCGCTTGCAAGGGCAATCCACTGTCACGTAGGCGACTCCATGGTTTGGCTGCATCAAAACCGACGTTAGCAACCGAAGAGCACCACCGCAAAGCCCCAACACACCTTGATGGTCGTGAACGGAAAATTCCCGACTTTCGCGGCGGCGTCACTGACTGCCTGAGGCGATTGCGATTAGAGAGCCATTTAAGGCCAGGAACGCCAAGACAACCGACCGGCGTTCAGGAAAGACGATTTGCCGGCGCTGGTAAAGAAGATCGGTGAGTGGATAGCGCGACGGCGGCCGGGGACCGTCGTTCTGACCTCGGCTTGCCAACGAAGGCCACCAGCACGTCCCTGGGCATGGGTGTTGACAGCAAGCGAAAAGTAAACTCGATCACTCCCCACCCAGTTCGCCCTGGGACAGCAGTCACGAAGAAGCTAGCGCTGTCGCGACCAGCCGGTGCCATTAAACAGCGAAAGAGAGAGTCCCCCTCGCGTCGTCTTGAACGTGCCGCCTTTCAGCCTCGCCGTGATCACTCTTCCCGCCCACGATGCCGACCCCGGCCGCCTCCGTCCCGGTCACCCCGCACAATGATATCCCGCCCACGGTCCTGTCCTCGGCGATCCCGCTCTTCCCGGACGGCGCCGCGTACAACAGCACGCAAACCGACTCGGCCATCGCCGTCACCCTCCT